>CM019754.1:23444568-23700149 GCA_009761765.1 Phenacoccus solenopsis
ATATCGTATCTTTTCCATAATCGTCGAAGAAATACCAATCACAGGACGAAATGGCACCACGCAACGACATACATATATACAAATCCATAAACACGCACAAAAAAAAAGGCAAATCAACGAAATGAACCGACAACATCCCATTCTGGCACATCCTCCAATTGGTCTATCCCTCATACCTATATATCTCCGAAATCGAAATCTCCGGCCACGATAACGGCGAGAAGAACTTTATTTATGCGAAGGTTGCCCCGAAAAAGGGCGAAAACCCCGGAGAAAATATAAAAGCCGCGTCTCGTCGGGTACGCATTGACGTCGCAAAATTTACCGCTTTATTTAACGCCCGACGAAAAAAAAAAGCGCAAAAAACACCACTAAGAGGTTTACTTCCGCGAGCATCTTTTTTTTTCGCGCTTCTTATCTCGAACGTATATTTTCGAAACTCCATTTACGCATAAACCCGCGCCCCCTATTTACGCTCGAGAAAAAGTAAAATTAGCCGTACAATGTAGATACATCGCGGCGACAACGAGCGCGAATAATACGCGAAACGAAGAAATTAAAATCGTGTCGCGCGTACGTCTTTACCGCCAAAAAAAGTTGAAGGAATTTTTTTTTCTTCAAAGAAAAAATCCAACTTCCACTTTGAGTACTCGGATGAAAAAATAAATAAACGGCTTTATTCGAGCGTACAAAAAATTTCTTGTAAATACGGAGAATTTCGAAAACGTTGGAAAAATAATAATAAAAATAGTCGTCATATTTAGAGCGGAAAATCGTAGTCGAATGATTTTCAAAAAATCCGCGAAACCTACAAACGCAGCTTCGCATTTCCGACCATCGAATAGAAGGTAGAGCGGGCTAAAAATTAAATTTACGTGAAAAAAAAAAAACTTATTCAAATTTCACGAGAAGGGAAATTACATCTTTATAAATAGGTACGAGAATTGATATAGTCCATAATTTCCAATCTGCTATAATTGTTTTGATTTAACCTCCATGTAGGCAGGTGATGGTAGAATATTTATTTTTAAAATCAGGAAAAAAAACACAGAATAGATACATATCAAAAAATATATTTTCAAGTGATGGCAATGATTTTTTTCAAATATGTAATTTTTCAAATTAGAGCCTCATATAGAAAGATAGTAGGAGGAGGAGGGGAGGGGGTATTTTTTAATCCATTAGGTAATGGAAATCCAATTCTTTATCGACATTTATTTTGATTCTTTGGTCATGCCGAAGTTTACATTTTAATTTTACCCGGATTTGGAATTATATCTCAAATTATAAATCAAGAAACAGGAAAAAATGAAATTTTTAGAAAAATTAATGTAATTTATGCTTGATCAATTTTTAAAAATTGTTACAAACCTGAAATAGGCATTGAAGAATATATTTACCAGGTTATTCCTTTTAAGTTTGCTATTTCTTGAATTGGACCCTCATGTAGGGAAAGGGAGGATTAATTTTTTAAATCGATAAATACCAGAAATAGGTATCAAAAAATATATTTATAACAGCATTCTTTTCAAATTTATCATTTTTCAAATTGGACCCTCACGTGAAGGGTAGGGAAGGGGTGATGGAAAGGATCAATTTTCAAGAATTAATAGAAATCTCAAATAAATACCAAGAAATATAACTCGAAATTGCCATTCCTTAAATTAGACCCTCATATAGGGAGGGAGGGAGGGAAGGCATAACAAATCATTGCGGGATCAACTTAAAAAAAAATCTTAGAAATCTGAAATATATTGGTAGCAAAAAAATATTTTGACAAGAGTTTTTTGTAATTTTGCCATTTTTTAAATTGGACCTTCATGCAAGGAGGGAGTTGATGAGAGAGAGAGTAAATTTTTAAAATCTGGTAAAAACGTGAGATAGGTATCAAAAAATATATTTTCAATAGCGTTGGTTTCAATATGTAATTTTTCAAATTAGAGCCTCATGCGGGGAAGGGGAGGGGATGGGTAATGGCGTGATCAATTTTTAAAAAATGGTAAAAACCTGAAATATGGTAAATTTAAACCTTTTTCACTTTGATTCGCAATGAAATGTCTCGAAAAGTCGAACCGGTACCTACAAAAAAAATCATACCAAGTTAACGAAGTATGTATGATGAATTGTCGAAGACAAAAAAACTGTTGATATTATTTCATAAATTTATTTTTTCAACTATACATATGCCACAATCGCTTCACTTTTCAATTTTTGTCATCCCATTCCCAAAAGTAGAGTGCTCAAAATTTCAGGAGTTCCACAGAAACCTAAATTTAGAGGACCAAAGGGTTAAATCTCCTCATTTGAAATCCATATCCACGCCACACATTCTTCTTCACCTCCCCCACCAATTATATTTATTTTCCTTATAGAAGAACTTTATCTTGATTTTTCGAACAACTTGACAACAATATACAATCACATCAAGATACTAATCACAGAAGTGAGCTTAGTAGTATGGATGGAAGATGTTTACATACATTTGTTTTGTTTTTTATAATAATAAGATACGACTACGTAATACTGAATCTGTTAAGTTATATTTAGAAGCAATCCGCGCACCATTTTTCACGACGAAATTCAGTTTCTAGCCCACTGCGCAATATTACGTCAAACAATTACAAAGGTCGAGTCACTTGAATCTGCACCAATTAAATTACTTCATTATTCAGTAGTAGTTTACGATAATTAAATTACTTCCTAACATCAGCTCCGATGCTATTTCCCCCTCCATCGAGGCTTTTAATTACGCAGAGTTCTCCAACGTCCTAACTACAGAGTCAGCGAACTCGAAGCTGGAAAAATTTAAATCTTCGAAATTGAATTTCGAATTCTTTCGCGGCACGCTGGCAAAACCCATTCCCGTTCGTGTATTCGAGCTTTAAAAAAATATATATAACTACCAAAACGGTTCTTTTACTCATTGAAGGGGAGGAAAATTTTTTTTTCGCAATAACTATTTTCATTACGAATATGTCATAAAACGAGAAAACGCGGCGCGGCCAAGAAAAACTTTATGAGAAAATATTACACGCCGCGCTATATTCCGAAAGGGTGGATTTCCCGCTTAAGGGCGTAAAAATGCATCAGCCGAGATGACTCACTCGTTTCGTTTCTAAATTCGCCCGCTTACGTAGGGTCGAATTCGAGCGTACCCGGAGTAAATCTAGTCACCGTCTCCTTTTGCCTGAGAAAACACCGAGAGGCGCGTACTGTACTTTAGTAAATTGCCAAAGTATCGAACACTCATTGATCATCGAGTAAATTTAATTTCGCACCGGAAGAGGGGCCCGACTGAAGCTCGTTTCGTGGTTACCGAAAAGCGGGGGAATATTTCCGTCTTTAAATATCGCGTACGCCATGTTAATGACCGTACATGGAAACATACCGAAGCTATAAAATGAGACGAATTCGATTTGTTTATTCTTCCTTTTCCGTTCCCTGGAGTGCGAGACTTCCGACGAACTACAAAAACCGAGCAACGTTCTCGAAATACCGAATTTCGACGACACGTCGTTCTAATAGCGTAAGTAACGCGATACCTTTGGCCAGGCGAGTTCCACCCTTCTTCAACACTGTACCCGAACTGACCACTGTAAAGCACTAATCAAACCCGGACGACCAGAATTTCTAGCCGAATAAAAGAGAATTTTACAACACCGCTCGAACGCCTCCACCATAACCGCAACGGCACCCTCATTCGAGTACCCACAGTGTTCGTAACATCGCACCTATATCAAATTAAGCCCCGAACCTGCGTCTTTATACACGACGTGATATTGGATTCGTTAATTAATCTCGGCTGCGGGCCTTTGATCTGCACGTTTGTAGACTATTCGTATTATTTTTTCGAAACGGAAGGCAAACATATCTCAAAGTGCTTCAATTTCCTATTTTTGGAAACTGTTAATGAGTATGGGAAAAAGTCACCAAACTGGCTACACCATGTTTCAAAAAAATTCAGCTTTATAGATCCGATATTCACCTTTCCTATAATGAAGACAAATTTTGAACATTTTTTGCGTATATAGGCCCTTCATGCGATGTCCATGCACCACCCTTCCCCCCCCCTCACCGCAAAAAAAAGGTATACATTTTTCGAATTTCTAGGAAGTTTAAATTGTTTTGTAAATTACTGAGAAAATGTTATACACATATTTTCAAAAATAATTAAATTAAGAAATACTGAAAATTTTTCAAGATGTATAAATAGTATACGTTCGATTCACCCCTAATCAGTCAGAAGAAACACATCGTTCCCAAGGAATACACTTTGGAAACAGAACCCCAAAAATTCAAGAAATAGAGTCCTACCACATAAATAATCATCGATCATTTTTAGAAAAATGTAAAATATTGTAATTTTCAGAATTAAAATAAACAGAAAATTTATTTAATAAAAGTAAAAAATAACAGAATAAATGCAAAACTACAGCATGAAAAAGTAACTAAAATGAAATACAATAAAGTACAACTCCATTTCAATAACCTCATCACTATGCGCATTGTTGGCATTCTACTTACAATCTAATTCAACTATCATCATCGATTTTCAAGGGGAAAAAACTTTAATCATCTTAGTAACACACTAAGTCACTTCCAAGAGTATTTCCCTTAGAATCCTTCATTTTGGATGGCTGTTCATGTCACAGTTTGAGAGATATTATTTGATCATGTTTGACCAACTCATGAATCTTTAAAGTACTGCGTCTAAACCATCTACTGTAAGGCCTTACACTCGAATGAACTCAAAATCGACTAATTATATTACCATCTATTGTGAACATTTTCTCACCTTCTTTTTGGGAAACTCTTGAACCAGCTTCACGATGCGTTTTTATTCGTCCAACAAATCATCTAGAAATAGAAAATTTAATTGATTAATGAATTGGAATTTCAAATACTCTAAAATATACATGAAATTAATATGAGCTTTTCACGTGTACTGCAAACAGTTTTAGAATTTTTGAATACCGAAAAAATAGTGAATAATTATTTTTTTGAAATTCAGAAGACGAGATATCTTTTAAATTTCCAAAAAAAATTTTTTTTGAAAATTTTTCGAAGTACCATAAAATTTTCAAACTTCGACCTAATTACGTAGGGCATACTACTATCAACTTGAAGGGTTGAAATTTTTTGGACATATTTTAGTGTCATTTTTCAAATAAATCCAAACTGTTTTCCAAAGTACAATTCAACGTGGGACGTAATAACCAATGCAGTTACAAACGCCCAATAATATGAAAAAAACAAGAAAAATTAGGGAAACATTCGAATTATGCTTTTTGAAGCAAAATTGCGATACTTTGAAAACCCCTGGAAGACACAAATCAGGCATATTTCATCTTCTTTAGTACTTGAGAGCTCAAATCAAGCCCACATCTGCGTTCTGATTTAAAAATTATGGAAGTGAATTGGGAATATTGTATACTTCTCATTCCCAATAATCATATGATTTCATATAAATTACATTTTTATTAATTTGAGACTCCTCAATCTCTACTCAAATTTTGAAAATCCACCATTTTCTATTCATTTTGACAGAGATTAAAGAGGTCATATTCTGATCACCAACTAAACATACACAGAAAGTTTGACCTTTCTACGTTCATTTAGCGAGAAGATATAGAAGATTCAAGACTCAAAACTTCCTCAAAAAGCCGCATTTTGCTTTAACTCCCCTCTAAATGCACTTAAGAAGCTGAAATTCGGATACGTTGGTGTCCGTGATTCCTTCTTTCGTATGAGATCAAAAGCAAAAAATTAGAGGCATTTGCCTCTTCTCTAGCCCCCCTCAAAATTTGAGTAATCCGCCATTTTGAATTTTATCGAAAAAATAAAAAAGGGACTTTTTCGCATTTTTAAGAAGAGTCCCTCGCCAAGTTTTGAGCGAATTTCATCAATACCTACCCTCCATACACATAAACCAAAAAGTTGTACATTAGCCGGATGATTACGAATGGTCTGAAGCGCGAAGATCTGAAGACCCCCCTTCCCCTTCCCAAATCAGGTAGGCTGTAATAGCTATCATTTTCGAGTTAAAAACTCAGATACAAATAAAAAATAAAAAAAAAGCTCTTGCATAATGTTTATACATACTGTATACCGTATACAAATAAAAAAATGTATGTAAATAAATTAAACAAAACGAAACAAAACGAAATTAAAACTAAAAAATTTTTTAAACTACTTTTTTTTACTTTTTGAATGATATAATAATCAGTTCTATTTTTATATCTTTTAAATATAAAAAATACCACATATTAAAAATTTAATGGGAGAGAGGTTAATTTATTTGAAAATATGCATTCGCAGTTCCCAGTTGAAATATATAAGCAAAACGTAATTAAAAAAATTAAATTATATGTAAGCACCCAAATGTTTATTCACTTAATAAAATCTGATTTTTTTATCAAAATCGTAATTTTCAATTCAATTTCCCAGCGAAAATATGATAATTATGCAAGTTAACATTGATTGTGAATCGTACATTATATATTTCCTAGAGTGCCATATTTACGTGTATAATATATCTACTACTGATATTAACAATAAAAAAAAAAAGTAATGTGTGTTCTGAACCCAACCCTCCTTCTTTGGGTACTGCCTTGGTAGTAAGAGTTTGTTCTATGATATAATCTCGTATTACGTTGATGCTTCCAAATATCGAACATAAAATTATTAAACGATATCCAAACATATACTCGTAGTTTTGACACCTCTTCTCCTTCACTTCGCAAAAAAAATCGAAAACATCTCCATCTTCTTCGATAACCGCTCGACAATACAGCTCACCACTTAAATTAATCGAAAACTCCGAATCTCCTCGTGCCATAAACTCATCACCGATACAATAACATTCCCTATTTACTTCGTTCATCTCGAAACATCTATCTAAAAATCAATCACGCGAATCCACGTTAAAATTGCTCCGTCATAAATTCTGACGCGCGATATTCAACGAAACCCGGCCCGGAAAATAGCTTTGAAATAGGGATTCCCGGTCTTTTCGCCCGCCTCGAACAAAGTCTAATAATAATTCCTCGTCTAATGTCATTTCTACCCTAATTTATTAGATTGCCGGCAATTCCGACAGTCGAATTAACCCGCCAGCCGAGGCCTTCCAAGTTCCAAATGCACACAGTATACCAGCTATTCTCGCGTGTAAAACGCCTTATGATTATACGCATCCTCCGTACAAGCTATCTCGTTCGACTCTTGGTTTTATATAATATGTATAGTAGTCGTTGTTAAATATGCCACCGAATAAGGATAATTTTATTAATGATTTTCTCGTGCTCTACCTCCTACCGAGGGGCATCGATGCTCGACCGAGTTTTTTTTTTCTCCTCATTTTTATCGAGTACTAAATCACGAATTTATATTTCACGTTATTCGTTTCGTCGGAGGGATTCTACTCGTTTTCTTCCTCGCACGGGATTACTTAATTTTCAAATACATTCCCACTAACTGCCATCGAACATGCGTTCGATTCCAGACGATACGTGACGAATGAGAAACGAAAATATGGAAGATATGCACATCGTTCCGCGTAGGTTTCGCATTCAAGAAGCAATCAGTCTTCTGTGGAATGGTCATCTAATGACCCCTCCTCTGACCCCTCTATTTATACGAGCAACCTTCTCATCACCTGAACGAACAATCGGCGGTAAATTATCGTCGCGACGTTATGTCGTCGATCACCTTCGTTATATTCTTATTATGTACATGGTCGCCGATAAGCATACGAATGAGCGAACAAACAGCTTCCTTATGGTAGAATAATCTCTACATTTTCCTATTCCTTTTATAAGCGAACTATCAAAGCCGAAAATTCCCAATATCCACGATCCAACGCTTTCGCATACAAGCGCACACCACAACTCCCTCTTTCAATACAAACTCTCGCGAAATTCGCCGAAAACTCGTTGCACCGAAAGCATATTTACTCGTATCTAACGACGAAAAGTTACGCTAGCTGATATTAATTTGCGAGTTCTGAGTAAACATTCGACCGGGCGAACGAACGGATTACCGTTGACAAGAATACAAAACTTACGCTAGTCTGATGATAGAACGCGGCTAAACGGCATGTCGTTTTAATTACGTTTTTCTTCCTTCCATTCGCGTCGTATAGCGACTTCTCAAAAAGGTTTTCTTAAATATTAGTTTTAGCTGATGCCATCCACGAAACTTATTCGTCGTCATTGTTTTCGAATACTTAACGTGCACGTTCGCCCGCCATCGTACCTTTTGCGAGCTTTTCACTCGCCTATATTTGTCCAACGACGAATACACCGTTTCGATAACGTGTACGAGGAAATTGCTAAAATAACGCGCGAATTAACATTCGCTAAACGATAACGTCGTCGTACCTATCCTGATGGTTTATAATTTATTCGTCGATCCTTTTATAACCGCTTGTATCGCCGAAATGAGAATTACGTGTACACTGAGTCGCGTACACAACGTAAATTTAATCCGACAGAAAATTTTGATCTCTTTATCCGAGTCCGGATTAAAAACGACTGTAGAGCAAAAATACGCGTATGGACTATATACCATTTCGACATAATAGCGATACGCAGCGTTATTTGAAAAACTCTCGTCTCATCGATGTAAAGCAGGGTTTTATCTATCAGGGATTCCCAATATATCAGTTTTATTTCACAGCTGGGTAATTTAGCATTATGTTGAAAAAATATGCAAAAATCTCAACTTTATGACTTTTTCTCCACATTCTGGCAAATGATTTGAAACATTCCAAGTACATGCTTCAAATACAAAAATAATTTTTTTCAGAAATATCTCAAAGGAAAAAATAAATAAATAAATAAATTAAATTAAATTAAAAAATAATAACAGTTGATACATCATATTATGACCTAAATGCAGTACATGACACGTTAATGGAAAAAAACTTCCAAAAAAAAACAACAACAACAACAATATTAAAATCTTAAATTCAACATCTACTTGAATTTTTCATCTTGGATGTTTAAGAGCCACGCCGGATATTTTTATTCTGAAACTATTAACGACTTACTACGGGAATACTCGATATGAAATTTGTAAATGAAAACTCCATAAACGCTATATTAAAAAAAAAAAAAAAAAAAAAAAAAAAAAAAAAAATTTTTTAATTTGATAAAAAGTCGACGTTTGACCAAAATTCAAATCCCTCCTCCATAGACTCCCTTCTCAGCAATAATCAGACCATAATTACCGATCTGTTCAACTACCTAATATCTGCCAAACTTCTCTCCCAAATCTAAGCATCCATCTATCCGTGCCTCTGGCCTCAGTAGCAGTACATGGCACGTAAATGGAAGAAAGTAGAGTAAGTTTATTCGATAGAAATTGAAAAATTGATTCGTCTGAAAATTTTTTACAAATCGAAAATTTGATGATAATCGAAATTAAAAATTTAAAATTTTACATTAATTCAAAATTTTTAGAGACACATGGGGAGGGGGGGGGGTTGTAGAGTGACTAGATAGAATAGAACACATTTGCTTGTCGGCAGCTCCATGGGTGAAGAAGGTATACAGCTTAAGAAAAGAATTCGATATAAATTTGAAGTTCGATAAGCATCTGAAATTTTCACATAATTTTTAAACCAACTATTCCCTCTCCTTACAAGCTCCATGACTTGCTTCAACCTCGCACCTTTGAAATAAGAAGAAAATGCAACGTACAATGGCAAAGCATCGTTAAACTAGATTAGCAAATACTTACTCTTTCCACAATTTAAAAAAAAAAAAACCTTAAATATTTTTTTTTTAGTTGACATCATGTACAGCCCAATGGCTAGAGACATTTTTACTCAAGGGTCTATTCTACATACACCATTGCATACTGGTTTGCCTGCCAAATGGTCATTTTTGTACATCTTTGATTCTCAAATACTACTCATCTGTTTCACTTGAAATTTGAAATATACATCTATAACAAGAATTTGAGAAACTTCACAGAAAGTTTTTTTGATGAAGCGATCATTTGTCGAGAAAAAGGCAAAAATGAATTGGCTTTTGAGGAGGCCATATTTCACAGCTTATAACTCTCTTATAAATTAAAATTTGAATTTTTCATTCTGAACAAATTAAAGAGAAGCGTCTTATTTTCTTCATTTTCAAATTTCAAAAGTTTTCATAAGAAACTCACGAAGAATTTTGCTCTCAAAAATGTCACTTTTTTAGCGTTATCAACTGTCTCCGAATTACTTATGATAAGCACCAACACCCCATCGCGAAGGAGATAGTAACCCTCCTTGCAGAAGATCCAGAACGCATCACCTTCGCATGGGTACCCTCGCATAAGGGTATCCGAGGCAATGAGCTGGCAGATTTGGCGGCCAAGGAATCTACACAGTGCTTCCCATACCCAAACATGCCCGTGCCATTACAACATTTTAAATCGATCGTGAGGCATAGAACCCTCAAAAATTGGTCCTCCATTTGGCAACAGACCCCACTTTCCAATAAATTACGTCTCGTAAAATCCGACACATTTCTCTGGCGTACATCATGTCGCAACAATAGAAGAGAAGAAGTTCTACTCTGTAGGCTCCGAATTGGTCACACCAATCTTAACTCATTCTCACCTCATGGCTGGCAATCCTCCGCCAATCTGCGAGCATTGTGGCATTCAAATTACAGTGGCTCACTTTCTTCGAGACTGCCCTCGTTATGCAAGTCAACGTGAAGCCCTACAAATCCCTTCTTCCCTCCCCCAAATTCTAGGAGACAACGAGCAAACTGTACAGAACCTTCTCTTATTTATCCGCCGTAACTCACTCTTTCCTCAACTCTAGTCTCTTTAACCTCACGTGCGTGCGTCTCTGGCCCTCGGGCTGTACACGGCGCATAATGTAAAAAAAAAAAAAATTGATTCCCATATAGATAACATGGAGTGCCTGCGAAGTTTAGTTATACTAAAAAAAAGAACCGTGTACGTGAAATATACCCTTAAGTTGTAATAAATTGCAGAATATAACAAGATAGATTGCAGAAATTTGATTACGTTGGTGATATTTACCGGACTATTAGCAAGGATGATTTTCACTTGAGGTTGAGGTATTTAAATTAGTAAAAACTAAGAAAAAAAACCTTTGAAAAAAAATTCTCCAAAAAAAAATTTTTAAATACGAACATTTTTAATAATTAATCATCTATTTGAAAATAAATAAGTGATATTAGATAATCGATAAATAAAAAAAATCTGCTCGCATAGTACACCCGCTGACGTCGCATAAAACAATGAAAACAAACCTCTACACTTATACGACCTTCCGAGTCGTATTTTCGCGGCTGGTAACACGTTGTGGCCGAGATTAGCCGGTCGTCGAGATTCGCAGGTGGTCTACGAGGATCGACCGGCGCGGCGTACAGCTGGCCCAAACAGATGGCTCGTGGTGTCGAAGATACTCCTCCATAATCACCTGCTTCTTTCAAAAATGGAATTTTTCCGTATACTTAATGCGACCAGTCTTACCAGATTTTTTACCTTCACCACAGATACAATTCGGCGACGAAAAATATACGTGTCCATTTTTTCGTAACGGTGACCGATCGCCACTTTTAGTTCCCCATAGAAGACTCGTGGCTCAACTAACATCACATAGGAAAGGTATTTCGGTGGCAGACGAAAAAGGGAAACCAGTTCGCCATCTTCGAGTCGTCGTATTCAACTACCCGCACCTAATTATCAATTTTTTTTCGTACAATTATGCGGGTAAATTTGGTCTATTCGAGGGATCCGGTCTCGGTGATATTGAACGACGTCGTACCGATACACCCGGGCAGTCGATGACTTCGCGTTTATTACCATCGCCGTGTTATGATATTACGCCGTTGGTACGCTAATCGATGGCGAAAAGCGCGCCAAATTATTACGAAATCGTCGACCGGCATCGAATAAATTATGTAAAGTACCGAAGGAATTCGTCGCCGGTAGCCGACAGCCGGTAACGAGCTATCGATTATTTGTCACTTCTCATTAGACTCGCGTTCGGGCACGTTGATAAAATTCCAATCTCACTTCACCACGTCCATCGTGTAAACTTAGGGGTCGTCCGAAAAACCCGCCAACCTCATTATACCGACTGAATACGCCCTCTTACGAATCGTTATTATCGCGAGGATTTTTTTCGCCCTATTCGCGTTTCCTATCGCGCTTTATCGTTTTCATTACCTGATTTATTTACTCGTCGCACGTGTCGCAATTAAAAACCGATTTGAAATAGAAATCATACACCATAGTTGGACGGGAAACGATTCGTTGATTGATAATGAACGTGTTACCACGCAGTAGCGGTATGCTGGCGTCCACGAGGGCTGCGCTGCGTGCAGTTGTCGCCTTCCAACACCCATCTCCGCAGACATCCTATAATTAAGGTGGTTACCACCGAACGAAATCATTTTTACCGCTATTACCCGCTCGAATGTCCTCCAACGAGCATCGTGGTAATTATAACGTACCGTCGAGAACGTTTAATCTCTTATCACCATTTTCGCTTTTGTTATATCGCCGAACGCCGGAGCGTCAATTCGAAATTAAAATCGGAACGTCTATTTTCACGCAAACACTTCGACATTAGAAGTAACTTAATCGTGTCCTACGTTACATTGTAAAACGAACCGCATTAAATATGTTTGTAAATGACACGCGCCTTCGAGTACCCATAAAATCGCCAATTTATTACCCCATCCAGTGTCATCGCGGCAACCACCAACCAGGTAAAATAAACGTCATAAATATCGACCATTACGAGTGTTCGAAAACGTAGAATTATAATTTTTTTTTTTTTTTTATTTGCCGCAACAAGAAAATCTACGAGCCACTTTGGAACGAAGGTACCGCATTTTTTAATATACATAATAATTAACGACCGGTAGAACGACGAAAAAACGGTACGATTAATTAAATTCGCGCGTTCGACGTCGCCTCGCCCGTCGTAACCGGTTAAACTCTCGCGAGAGAATTTTTGTTCCGCGAATGTAGCTCGCGGCTCTCGTCTACCGATTCGAGACGAGCGAAAATAAAAAAACACGAAGAGCTCGTGCTGCAAAAATTATCGCGAATAATTTTACATTTTTTCGCTTTTTTTTTTTTGACTCTAAAAAAAAATAATTTTGATATTTTAAAATTCAGCGTGCGTCTGTTAATGTTCTAAAAACATACGAATCGTCAATCCGATAAAGCCTATATTTGCACCATATGTATTTGTGCCACATCCTGAAATGTTTAAAATTAAAGAAAAAAAACTCGATACACTTTAAAATGACAGATCACTCAAATTTTGAAGAGAGCCGAAGTAGAAGCAAATAACTCGGAATTTTCTTTTTCGATTTCATATAGAATATTATATTAAGGACACCAAAATATCAAAATTTCACCCTTCTATGTGTATTTAGAGTGGAATTGGGGCAAAAAAATAATTTTACTGAGGAAGTTCTGAGTCATGAAACTTCTAGAATCTTCCATGTCTCTTCACAAAATCGACCTAAAAAAGTCAAACTTTACGTGAAAAATTAATTTGAAACCTGAATACGAGTCTTTAAATTTGGACTAAAATGGATCCAAAATGGCGTTTCACCGAAATTTGAGAAGAACTTCAGGAGACTCAAATAACTAAAAATGCGATTCATATGGAGTCAAGTGATTACTAACGATAAGACGTATACTATATCCCAAAATCACCTTCACACGTAATATAAGAGGGGAGGAGAAGGGGTTATTGATTTTAAAATTTAGTAGGAGTACCCGTTTCACTCTTTTTTACATAAGACCAAAACGGAAATTTCGAGCTTTTTGCGCTCTCTCCACGCCTTCTCAAAATTTTAGTGAACTGCCATTTTGGATCCATTTTAATCCAAATTCAACGGCGTACTTTTGCTGTCACTAAGAGCCTCTCACTGAATTTTCAGCAATTTTCATCAATACCCATCGATGCTACGCGTGGGGGAAAAATACATTTACACATAGAAAGCTGCACATTTGCCATATGATTACAAATGACCTGAAAGGCAATGTACAATGATTTGAAATCCCCCCTCCCTCCCCCACATCTTCTTCTTAAATCAGGTAGGCTGTAATAACCATCGCTATTAATTAAAAACTCAAGTAATAATAGTTTCATTTCATTCATGTATTAGATCCTCATCTGATATTTTTGAAATTAGGATCACATATTTCACGTATGAAAAGTCAAAAATACTATATTTGCTCAGGAATGCTCAAAACTCTAGGTTAAAACTAAACCATATTATGAAATTAGATAGTAAATTTCTAGAACAATAACTTTTGTAAGAGATTACACATGTGAACTTGGTTAGGCAAATATTGATTTTTTTTTTTTTTTTTGAAGCTCCGAGGCAGTTACCTCATTATGGACAAATGAAGTTAAGAAAAGTACTAAAGTTCTCAGAAAAAAATGGAATTTTGAGCATTTAAAATTTTACCCCACTTGTCATTTATTTTTAAAAATGAGTGAAATTTGCTATTTTTTGAAAAAAAAAAAAATTAAAAACAGCAAAGACTTACTTACCAAATTTTAAAAAAATTGGCGGCTAAATTTTTTTTACTCTTTGAGATAACTTTGAGAGTAAAAAAATGTATAATGGCCAAAAATTCGTATTTTTGAAAAATTTTTAAACTTTAATTTAATTTCTTAATGGGTTGGGAGAAGGTTTGGTCTGAAAATTGAGTTTGATGACATCTATTTGAGGTCATTTAGCAACCAATACGATTACTCCTTCACAGTTTTTGAAGCAAAAAAATTGAAATTCGAACCACCAAAGTGAATACGTGTCAACATAGAGAGCTGTTATTTTATAAGTCTGCTATTCTGATCATTCAACATTTTCCTTACGTGCTCAATTTGTAAATAAACAAAATTTGCTCCACCCAAATAAGACCTACACTCAAAAACTGAATGCATAACATTTGATTACCACTGACTTCTGTTTTCAATTTCATGTTCGAATATTAGGCAAATAAACCAAAATTTATATTTTTCATCTTTTAGATGTTCAGAAACAATGGGAGGAAATGAAATGGAAATTATACTATTTATTTATTTGTTTATTCGTTTATTTATTTATTCGTTTATTTATTCATTCGTTTATTTATTTATTCGTTTATTTATTTATTCGTATTTATTTTTATTTATTTATTTATTTATTTTATTTGTTTATTTATTTGTTTGTTTATTTATTTGTTCGTTTATTTATTTATTTATTTATTAGTTTATTTATTTATTCGTTTATGTATGTATTTGTTTGTTTGTTTGTTTGTTTGTTTATTTATTTGTTTATTTATTTATTTATTTGTTTATTTATTTATGTAGTATTTATTTATTATTTTGCCCTAAACGATTCAATTCAAGTAATTTAACTTCTTTTTGAATCACAAGTACCATCTCAAAAATATAATGGCAGTTATGGACTCAGTAATGGGTCTGCTTTTGGTCATAAATTGAAAAACTTCGCAAATTCCGAAAAAAATCTTGGAAGAAAACTAAGTTATAACTTTTTTATTCGAAAAGATGAAAAAATAAATAAAAACAACAAATCAGAAAAATCACAGCAATTTTTTCGCAACTCTATCGTAAAAATTTAATACCTCAAGAGGCTCGTGAAAAACGTCTCATCCATCAACTCTCATACTCCCATCACTCCCATCCTCGGCTTCTCATACATCCACGTGTTGGAAAAGAAAACACGCTGGAAAATGAAAAAACATTTACAATTGATAAAACGGAAACGACGTTTAACCGAGAGCTAGAAAACGAGAAAATCATTTATACTCGTACGCCGAATAACCTTAAAAAGAACAAAAAGAAAAAGATTTCGAACGGAAGCTACATTAAGAGTTCAAAAACATCATCCGAAGAATAAGAAAACACGACCTATATCGCCCAACTATAAGAAACGCTCTCGTTCGCTCGGGTATCCCATAAAATAAAACTTAACGATATTTACTCGTTAAGATAAAGCACCGCGCCGCGATGCTCGTTTAAAAATAAAATTCCGGCCAAGCTTTTTAATTCGCCCAAGATGTAGGGGCCGAGTGAAAATTAATTATTTATTCTCTCTTACAGGCGAAACGCGAACCTCCGGAGACCGATTAAGCCCAGTTCGTCGACTAAAAAATCCATCGATTATGCTGATGAATTTTGCTCGTTCCTCGAATAGCTCTAACGCTATTTCACGCTACTTAAGGAGAAAAACACAATTCTCTCTCGTTGTTTACGCGGTAAATATACCTATACCGGTGGTACCGACGTATTACCGCATACTCGACTAGTTTACAAATACTATATACGTACGATACGCATTTACATTTACAACAGACCGAGTTACTGTCTTGCTAATAGTACCACGACATGCCATAACGTACCGGCCGCGTTAAAACAATAATGCCGCTGTTTTGGAAACATTAAACTGTACCGAGTATAATTACCGTAGTCACGGAAGCCTTTCATAATTAAATAACAAACGTTTTCCAATTCATTATACGCGTGTAGCCGTATAACACGACGCTACCGAAGCGCCAAGCTGCCAAGTTGTACGTCGCCTACAGAACCAGTACTCCATGGCTCGTATCAAATAGTCGAAAATCATCGAACCATAGACGTAAACGTCGAAAAACCCATCGTCGCTTCGACAGCCCAGAAACACCGCGTTAATTATTACACCACACGACCCTACCGGTTTCCCATTACCGCCATTCTACACGCACCCAATATAGGTATATAGGTATAGCTCATTGAAACGCTAATTGTAAATTAATATCGTATATTAATCGAACGAGAAAGAGTGAAATTGAATATTTTTCTTATAGTCGAGTTTTATTTTTCGCCTTGAAAATAACCTGTTGGGAAAAGCAAAGGCGAATATTTATACACATCGAGCCTCCTAATATATCGAGTAACCGTATTTTCTATTCGTTCGTAATCAATTTACGAGTCATCCAAGGTTAAATTCTTCACTTCTCGCATTCTCGGCGTTTTCCGCATCATATGTAAGGCATTAAATAGGTACCGTAAGAATACTTCACGATTAAGATTATTATTATCATTATTTGTTCTTAATAACAGACTGCAAAAATCAACTTCTCTATTAGAAAAAAAAAAAAAAAAACTTGGAAGAAATTACTTATCATTCTTTCACACAGAATGGAATTTAATAGCAAGTATTCTTTTTAATTTTGAGGTAAAGAGACAAGAAGCCTGAAGCTGCATTCACAAATACATACAAAAATGCACAGAATGGTCGGTACATTCGTGATAATGAAGCTTATCTATACATTTTAAATGCTGAAAACCGGAGAACTATTCTGAAAATTAGTAGCCCAAGTTTTTTGCATTTTAAATCAATCGTAGTTATTCATGAAAATTCACAGACTTAGCTCATTTGGGAAAAGGAGTAGAAGGGGTACGCAACTAACCAAACCTACTTTGAAAGGGTAACATTAACTTCGGGCACTTCCATTACAAACAGAAAACACAATACGTAGCAAAACAACAATTTTTGAAAATTTCAACATTTTTGTAAGCATTTTGGTTTTTGTCATTTTTAATTTCATTCTAAGTTTTTTTTTTTTAATTTTAGAAAATTTTATATATTTTTAAATATTTTTTCACTTTCTGTAATTTTCTTACACTTAGTAAGAATTGTTTTTCACTCAATATCACTAGACATTATTCTCCATTGAAATTTTTATAATTTTTTTTGAGCATTTTATACATATATTTTTTTTTTGTTGGAATTCTGGAAGATTTTTATATTTTCCTAATTTTTTCTCAATTCATTTTAAATTTTTTTTTCAATTTTTCGAAGATTTTCTTTTTTTAGCGATTTTTATTCTTGGAGATTTTTATATTTCAATACAATCTTGACTTATGATAATTTTTTTTTAGTTGGATAATTTCCCTCATATTTAACCTTCTATTTGCTTTTGGAAGTTTTTTTGATTTCATTTTATTTCTTCAATATGATTTTTTTCCTCTTCATACTTTTTTACTTCAGAGCTTCTTCAGTTTGGATTTTTTGACGTTCCTAATTTTAGAGGTATTTTTTATACTTTAGCATTTCTTCATCTTCTTGAATTTACTGATCTCCGAAAATTTTTAAGAACGTAACCAGCGGGAGGGAGGGGGATGCTTCAGGTGCAACTTCCCACTACTGAAATTTTGCACTTCATTTTTTTTCTGTACATATTATGATATTAAAAATTAAAATAAGCTGCTAAAATGCTGGAACAACATTTTTCAAGTATCAGTTCATTTTCAACCCCCCCCCAATATACACACATACTTGGATAATTTTTCCAGCCGAACTGAAAATTTTCTGGAACTCATTAGGTCCTCCTAGTCATCATTTTCTGGTTACGCTCCTACTATGCTTTTTCGTTTTTTGTGATAGTGAGGCTTTGAAGATTTTTAAATTTCAATATTTCTTCATTTTATATATTATTTTCTTTTTTAATAATAGAATATGTAATTCTCTCCTTTTTTGTTAATTTATTCATTTTTGTGAATTTTTTCATTTTCACTTTTCTTCACTTCTCGTTTTCATTTTTTGTATTTTTTTTTTTACTATCTTTTCTACTTGACTTCATGGAAATGAACCCCCCCCCCCCCGCAGCGATCCTAAAACCGGCACTGACTCATACTAAGCACTTAAGGAGAAGTACTTAAATACAAATTCATAACGAGTTCTTTTTATTCTCCGTTACTTCGACATCTATAATACCGAAATTTCTCGGTATTTTCTTCGAGTACCGCAAATGATCCACATCATAATGGAATTCCTTCGAGTCGACTAATTAACGGGCACCACGCTGTTGTATACCACCTTCCAACGCTCGTACACCGTTGTCTCATTTCGTTTCAAAACAAACACGAAAAAATATAAACCGATACCCACGGGGCGCCTTATAATACACCTCTCGTTTACCAATACCACAGTACGCGATTAAGCCATGAAATAAATACACGTACTTACGGACAACATGTGACGATAACTAGCCGAGGAGCGCGCGATACAGACGTTCAATTTTTCACAATCCAAAATGCCAACGCGTAATCGTAAATATTATCTCATCTTAATTAGGTTACGCGGCGGCGACGCGGCGTGGCGCGATCGCGTCCTCTCCCGAAAACACGTATTGATAAATAATCCGTATTAACCGCGTAGTTTTCACGTAACTCGCCCGTATATTAAATTCATTAATTAAAGGAAATGAAAAATTCATCTCCGCCATATTCGAGCAGTAATAGCCGGGGCTTCTACGACACGTATAACACTGTCTCTATGTCCGTTAACGCCGCGTCACGTTGATAGAATGAACAATAAATATATACCCGGAGTAACAATGGAAGTATGGAATAGTATGGATTATATGACGTCGCCTCATCCATGTTAAAATGTTAGGCACGTTTTGACGTGAAATATACACGTATATTGTAACGTATAGAGCTCCGGTATTGTACGAGAAATAAAATGTTTTCGTAGTCGCGTCCTGTACACCGAAATGAAGTTGAAATCCATAAAATAATATTATAATCATTTTCTATTTCGACCCCTCCTGTACCCCCACCACTATTTTAAGTTGATAACCCTGCCTTCCCTCTGCAACATCATGTATGGAAGTGAATTGGGGATATAGTATACATCTTATCCCCAATAACCATATGAATTCATATTAATTACATTTTTACCAACTTGAGGCTCCTCAAACTCAACTCAAATTTTGATAATCCGCCATTTTGGATCAATTTTGATCCAAATTCAAGAGGTCATATTCTGGTCACCAACTAACCTCAAATACAAAATTTGACCTCTTTAACTTGATTTGGTGGGGAGATATGGAAGATTCAAGAAATTTTACGACTCAAAACTTTCTCATAAAGCCGTTTTTTGATCTAACTCCTCTCAATATGCACTTAGGAAGCTGAAATTTCGATATGTTAGTGTCCGTGACTCACACTTTCATATGAGATCAAAAACGAAAAATTTGAGGTATTCACCCTTCCTCCAGCTCTCCTCAAAATTTGAGTGATCCGCCATTTTGAAATTTTTCGAAAAAACAAAAAAAGCACTTCTGCGCATTTTCAAGAAGAGTTCCTCACCGAAATTTGAGCGAATTTTATACACACACACCTGCGCAAGGGGAGTGACACAAAAAACGAAATTTCCTCAAAAACAGATTTTTGTTCTAACTCTCCTCAAAATGCACTTCGGAAGCTGAAATTTAGATATGTTGGTGTCCGTAACTCACTCTTTCATATGAGATCAAAAATGAAAAATTTGAGCTATTTGCCTTTTCTCCAGCTCCCCTCAAAATTTGAGTGATCCGCCATTTTGAAACTTAATCGAAAAAACAAAAAAGTTTGTTCTGCGCATTTTCAAAAAGAGTCTCTCGCCAAATTTTGAGCGAATTTTATGAATACTCGCCGGCGCTACGCATGGAGGAAAAAAAAATGTATACATACCAAAAAGTTGGACATTTGCCAGATGATTACAAATGGTCTGAAACGCAAAGATTTGAAGACCCCACCCTCCCCCGACCTTCCCTTCCCAAATCAGATAGGCTGTAATAGCTGTCGTTTTTTAGTTAAAAACTCAGCTAAAAAATTACATATCAAATCTGAGGTACCTGCAACTCTTTAAGCTCTCTTCAAACTTTGGATTATTTCCGATTTTGAGGACATTTTGACCTTGACTCAAGAAGTCATAATTATGTTACATCCAAATTTACCTTACATAAGAAATTTGAGCTATCTATGTTTATTCTGTGAGAAAACATAATAATGGAAAATTTAAGAAATTTTATTATTTAAATCTTTCTCAATAAGCCATTTTGGCTCTAAATACTCTCCTAATTCACTTAGGAAGCTGAAATATGTCTCTATCTTACTGCATTACATGAAATGAGGATCATAAACTCATATGCTTTATAACTCCCTCCAGCCTCTTTTCAAATTCAAATGAATTATCATGTTGACTGTGAATTTTTTTACGCATAAAAACTGTATCGATGTTGTAGTGCATGTAGAGAGGTCTATGCTTCATATGCAACGATTTTAATATTATATGTACTGCAGCATTTATCATCAATATGCGAAAAATTAATGATTTTCAATAATGTACATCAAAAAGACCTTCCTAGTCGAGAAGCCATATTAAGAAAATGTGATCAAGATCAAGATCAAGACCTTCTTATCAGCCTTATGCAAAGACATATCTAATGTAAATGGACATTGACCAGTCAACTACAAATGATGAGAGACATAAAGTATCATGGCTTCTCTCCTCCACCTCTCCCTTCCTTTCACAAATCAGATAAGCTGTAATAACAGGTAATAGCTTAGGGTTTCAATAAAAATTCAACTAAAGATCACATTTAGATTTACCCGAACAATTCATTTAGTTCATCTATCATGTATCAAGGACCTTGGTGAACTAAATCATTTTTTTTTTAAATTAATATAAAATTGTTTTTCAACGACAAAGAATCTAAAAATATCCCACCACATCACGAAAACGTTTAATCCATCTTCGAAAATTCAGAACGACACGTTCGCTTCTTTTCTCATTTCGTACACTACAACAAAGAATCCAATTCGACAATCAAACACAATTTTACCTCTCACCTCCAACCAATTCCGAAAAACGCACGTACTTCGAGTAATTCGATATTGAAATACACGTCGTTATCCCGAGCTAAGCATTATTCTTACGAATTAAACCCCGACGAAGAATTCGATTCCAAACAACCCGCCACATCACAGTCGCTGACGATGCACCGACGCGCCTTCGTACGCTTCGTTTATAACTTAGCTGCGTAGTACTAGCTCGCCGATACACAGCAGACACTTGTGTAATATATGAAAAACAATCGTTTTTTTTTTCAACGACGACGCTCGTGTCTCTATGTATCGGTACGTTGCGCGTATAAAAAGAAAATTGATCTTATTTCACGGTATTATTTTTCAGACGAGAGAAAGAACAGCGAAATGAGAAAGATCGAGTCTATAGTAAGTGCTATATCGTATATAAAAATAAATACGAATATACCTACTCTTTCACGTATATAGTATACACACGAACATTACGCTCATTCGTACATATGTCGTTTAAAAGCGAAAGGCGCCATCGTGAAATCGACGAATTTCCGAAAACTGATAATACGCATACCGAATACCGATATATCACCATTGAGAGAATTTTCTAGCGATTTTATCGCATCGTGTGCTAGCACGAAGAGGAGGGTGTCGTAAGGCGACGAATTCTTGCGACGTACGTAAGAAATGAATTTCATTTATCGACGTCGATATCGTTGGAAAAAATTTCGATTACAGTAAAAACGACGTTATCGCGAGAAAATATCCGTATAATTCGTTTTGTTCGTCATTGAATCCCATAATGTCGAATAGACGGAAATTTGGTTTCAAAAAAAATCCCTTAGATTGGGATATTTTCGAGTTACAATTGTGAGAAATATAGGATATCGGAGTTCAGGGTTATTTGTCAACAAAATGTAAATTTATAATTTTCCGTTTTATTTTTGTCATATCTTTATTCAGGTACATTGAAAATTTAAAGATTTTTTTATTTGATTAATTATGCAAAAAAATTTCTCCAACTATTTCAGAGACTTACAGAAATTTTTATGAGTGGTCATTTTTCATTACGTAAATTTATTATTTAAAATTGAATAAAAATGTACAATTAAGAAAACGAATACAATGTCATAAATTAAATTAAATTTCAAACTATTCAATCTCTAATAATGAAATTTTTGATTAAACAAAATATTTTTCTACAAATTTTCAGTGAAAAAAAATTCTAAGTAGAGACTAAAAAAGGTATATGAGTCCTTGTTGAAGACTTATTCAAACAGACTAAGATGAAATACCGAATAAAAACCCCAAAAAACACGTATTTTCATAAATTAAACCAATTCATCTTCATTCAATTGAAAATCCGAATTATAGAAAATTAGCCTCCAATACGAACTGCGTTTACGCTCTAATATATACGTTTATATGTTTCTCCCCTCCACTCACTGAATTACACAGCAAAAATGAGAGAAAATTTTTCAAAATTTGTATGCACATGGAGTTCAAATACGATTACCCAGAAGTACCATTCTTAGATTTTCGATTTGATTAAAAATGGAGATGTTCATAATTTGAAAGGTGTTTGAGAGGTTTTAAAAACATCACATTACAAGGTCATGGTCTCATATGACAGACAGTCTGAAGAACAACGATACATCCACACTTGAGATCTCTAAGAGCATTTGGAGAGAAAGTATTTAAATTTTGGAATTTTTTAACAAATTTAAAAACTATGTATCTGAGTTTGTGGACTAAAATTTTTATGAGGTTCATTCGAGGTCATTTGGCAATTAATGACTAAACCCAATTCACTTTTTGAAAAAAAAAAAAAAAAAAAAAAAACTAAAATCCGCCTACTTAGCACAATTCCTCTCACAGTAGGATAGAATGTGAAATACAGGTTACTGCACTTCATGAAGAGACCACGTGCTACATATAAACTGTAGAAAATACACATACACACACCCACAAGCACAAATTCCATATCGTGATGTTACAAAGAAAACCATGTGCTCGTCAAAATTTCAGCGGATACGGAATTGAGGTAACTCATACTTCATTATTCAATTCCACTTCGCTTCCCTCCTAATGGACTTGGAGTTACCTACAACTCAAAATCCGAACTACCCACAGCCACTGGAAATAATAATACGTTAACAAATGACAAATATTTTTCTGTTTTATTTGAAAAATTTATTTCTTTATTTCTCGTATATTACCATTTTTGTATTTCTTTTTCGACCGTTTTTTTCATTTATTGTTTTTTTATTTCAATTTTTCAACTTTGAAAAATATCCGTTCATTTCCATAAAAGCGTTTAACTTTCATACAACCTTCATGAATTGTCGCAACCACCCCTCACTTCCATCACTCATATTCGCTGCGTGGCGTAGTCGAATAAAAATTACCTCGTTTTGCGGTCATTAAAAAAAAAAGTACACAAAGCAAAATTAATTCTTCTCGCTATAGAATTTCGTTATAGTCGTTACCGCCAAGTGTTGAAATAGCGGGTAAAATTAAAAGAAAAAAAATCATCTCTACCCCAATAAAAGCCAACTTTCTCGTCACGACGGTACACTTAAAACTCGAGCTATTTCGAAGGGAATAAAATATTAAAGATATTTAACGCGACGCGCCGACGTACAGTAAAAATACACGTAAACTAAACACAACGGTTCCGAAATAATTTATTATTAAAACCGGGAAAAATAGCGTTTTCAACGTCACACCCGTCAAACGCAGAACTGCGCTTCGCTTTGTCGAGTAATTGCATTCATTTGTCGTCGAAACATCGCTCCGCAAAACGTTGGCTTCGCGGTACCCTTTCACCATTTTCCGATACTCTTTGATAAATTAAAAAGAAAGAAGGAAAAAAAAAACCAAAACAAACACCGTGAACCTTTCTTCGAGACCCGTTAAATACATTCTGTACGTATAAGAAATAAAGGAGCGATACGACGCGCAGGGATCGTCGTCGTATTTTTCTCATATAATAATACTCGACGTTTCAATACCCTCCATATTCCTTCACCGCTAAACGCAACGTTAACGCTTTTAATAACAAACGTATATATCGTAAAGAAGCGTGAGTTGTTTATAAAGCACTTATGCAATACAAAAAGATCCTCCAGCGTCTACAGTCCACGTACTAAACGTTACGATGCCTATATGGACGACGAAAAATTCACTCTTTTGTCCAGCCATTTCGAATAACCGCTGATTCTCCAGCCAACCTCATACCGAAGATAGGGCCACCGCTGCGCTTACGAGACATGTTTAACGATCTTAGTGTTCGGATAGACGGTTGCTGCAGCTTATACGTGATTGTCGTCTTCAGGTCACCCGGTACAGTTGATTGAAACATCTAACGTCCGAGCAAGCCGTTACCCAAGGTGATCAGAAAATTTACGGCGCTTTGGCGCTGGACAAATCGTTATTTTTTTTTTACGAACCGCTTCACGCCAGTCGACGAATTTGAATTATTGAAGTCGTAAAAAATTTCCTTTCACGCTTTCGCCAGCGAGGCAGCAGTCACTGAATTGTATATTAAACAGATAAGTCACTTCTACGACTTGACAGATCCTCTTCCAATACTATATTATTGTAGGTTTCAATTAATATATCCACTAGGGTGGGCCAAATTTCATTGTTTTTTTCTTTCTCAAAAAATGAAAAGAGCAGGGTCACTATAGTTGCTAAATGACCTCAAAAAGATGTAAGGAGAATTTTAGCTCATAAACTTAATTCCCCTCCCCCCCCCCCAAAAAAAAATGTGATCAGAGTTTTAAGAGTTTTAACAAAAAAAAAAAAAAAAATAGAAAAAAAACAATTTTTGGGCAATTTAAAAATTTTCACGTCATAAAGACATATTTTGTCATCCAAAGAATGTAAAAAAATTTCAACTACCAATTTTTTCAAAATTCAGGAGATCTAGAAGGTTTTTAAAAGGCATACCCGAACAAGAGGTGATCTTGGCCCCAAGCGTTTTTCGGCTCCTATACCTCTCAGGTAGTGTGCCTAGACTAGAGAAAAATTTTCACGACGTTTGGCATCGAATTCGATTTTTTGAAAATTTATAAAACTTTGACATCATTTTGGAGGTTTAAAAATCGAGTTAATGAGCTGAAATTTTTATTACATTCTTCTGAGATCATCTAGCACCAATTGTGGCGCAGCTTCCTTCACTTTTTGAAAAACCCAAAATTTGTCCTACCCTCATACCAACTTATCGAAGACTTGAAGAAAAAAAAATGAATGAAACAGACAATTCATTGTATCACAAGACTCCCCAGCGACATTCAGAAAATTAATACCGACACTTCACACCGACCCAAACACACACGAGTTATTCACCTCAACCACACCGGACCTCCAATGCGACAACCTCGATAAATGGATTTATAACAAAAATTACATCTGCGACCAGACTGACATCGGAGAATTACCCGCTAGCGAGTATACCAATCGACTGCGACAAATCACATAAGCGAATTCTCCCAAGATAAAAACGTCTCTTCGTGTTGGAAAACTTATTATTGAATCGGTTACGGTTCGTCGTCGTTGAGGTGGTAAAAAAAAAAAAAAAAGGTTTCATAAACTTTACCAATAAGCGTACCCAAGTTCGTGACCTTTTTGCCCAGACTAATGGTCAACTTTTTCGCGCTTTCGTATCTAATAATAAACGTTCGTCGGGTCGTCGCCTTTCACAATTGTACGCCATCAAAACTATAATATAGGTAACCCAGGCGTTAAAACTAATTATGCTCCTCTACACGAACACTCGTACAGCGATAATCACCGAAGGGAAGGCTGCCAGTGACGACTGTGTACAAGGAAAACTCTTTATCTCGTAAATGCTTTTTGAAACGGAGGAACTTCGGCGAAATTACACTTCTTGGGTTTTTCGTTTAAAATTTACTTCACAATATAGCTTCAACGATCATCGAAAAGCACCACAGTTTTATGCTATCGATTTTGAAAGTCGAAATCGAATACTAAATCCGAAACTTCGCAAAGAAATAAAAATAGGTATTCGATTTCAGAGCAAAAACATCGATCAAATAGTCATTTCTCAGAATCAAATATATATTTTCATTTTTTTTTTTTTTTGAAAATATTCAAATTGGGTAATTACAATTTTTTCACAACAAAAAATTTCAACAACAATAATCAAATTTTGAAAAACACAAGATTATTCGATTTACTGAAAATTGCTCAGCTAATTTCGTTCATTCAATGTTTTATTTTTTTAGTTTAATTTTTCTTTACGTGCCGTGTGTTGCAACTAGGGCCAGAGGCATGGGGATAATGAGGTGAAATCTTAGAGAAGAGGTCACATCTTTCAAGAAAGAGGAAGACCTCTTTTGGGTTGTTAGAAAAGGTTCCTTCAAGTCTCAGAGGAATCAATAATATAAAATTTTTAGAAAAACATCGATGAAATTTTCGAACATATCGATTATCGTATCACCAAAAACAGCAATTATCAAGTTATTCAAAATTTCGATCATTAAATTTTAGAAAAAAATGATCTTGAAATTTTTAAAGAAGCAATTATCAAATCTATGAGACATTAATCACAACATATTCTGAATATATCGATCTCATCGATGCTTTTAAAAAATCATCAATAAATTTTAGGAGAAGTTACTAGTCGTATTTTTGACAAAATCGATTATCGAATATTCAACACACCATTTATCATATTTTCGGAAAAACTGATCATCAAATAATTCCGATAAATTAGTCACTCAACTTTTCGAGTTATCTATCATTAAATTTTACGAAATAAATAGGTATCACGGGAATTTTTGGAAAAAATGATGATCGAACGTTTCAGAGGATTATTTATCGTAAATTTTTCGAGAAAATCGATAACCGAATAATCGGAAAAGTTGATTTGAAAAATAAGACCATCAATTTTTTAAATATTCGATTATCGAATCTCTTAGATATCGATTATGAAATTACAGAAAAATCAATTATCGAATGTCGAGTAAAATTATTCATCATATGAAATGTTTGGAAAAACCGATTTCGAATGTTTGAAAAATCAACCAGAGAATTTATGGCGTATTTTTCCTCACTGATATGAAAAAAAGTAGCAACACGACTGTCGATGACACGAAAACAGAACGCAGAGAAATGCAGATGCGGACGTATCGATTGCGGTATTATCGAATAAACTGACTCGTAAGTGTTTGAAGCAATTAATCATCAAATTTTCTAAAAAAAACGATAATCATACCTACTTATTATAGCAAAAATAGATGAGAGAATTTTTTGAATTGAGGGATACTAAATTTTTCATCAGTGGTTTATCAAATCTTTGTGATATCAATCAAACTTTTTGGAAAAATCAATTACTGCACCACTGAAAAAAGAAATAATCGGAATTTTCGAGAAATAACTCAGAAAATTTTTAAATAATCGATTATCGAAATTTTCAGACATCGATCACTAAATTTTTGAAAAATCGATCATCTATATGTTCATTAAATTTCTGCATAATTGTTATCAGAATCTCTGAGATATTTATTATTCAATTTTAGTAGAAAAAATATCGATTATCGAATTACAGAAAACATCGACTATCGATTTATAGAAATATCGATTATCGAATTGCAGAAAATATCCATCATTAGATTTAAAAACATTAATTATTGAAATTTGGAAAATATAATTCTAAAAAATTTCAAAAATCGATGATAAATCCTTTGAAAAAATCAAAAGTTGAATGTTTCGAGAAATTTGATGCCAATAAATTAAATGAAAACCCTCGATTATCGCACAAATGGAAAAACGAATTACTGAATTTTATATTTTTTCATGATCAATTTTCTGAAGAAATCAATCATTCATGATCAATTTTCTGAAGAAATCAATCATAAAATTTTTGAAAAATATCGATTATCGAATTTTTGAACTTACATAAAACTATCACAACATTACAAAAATTGATACTCAAATCTTTGAAAGAACACATTGATTTTCTTTCTGAAGAATCAACGAGAAAATTTTCAAAGAACTGCTACAGAAATTTTGAAAAAGTCAATGACCCAATAGGAATTCCCACATCCACGCAAAGTCCACCAACATTTCGTCCAAACCAAAATCCACTTATTGAAAAAAAATTTCCAATCTAAAAAAGGTAAAAAATACCTCAAAGAATAACGTAATTTACTCCAACAACGTCGACACGCTCTACCCTTTCTCATCCGCGTATTACGTTACGTCGAAAAAACACGCCGCCTTCGTCATCCCCCAGATACGCGAGCCGGATATGACACTTGTATACGTTATGCAAACACAACCTCGTCTTTCCTCGTACAAAGACGCGCGGAATTTCGAAACGGTGTGAATGACATCCCTATGGGGATAACGTTACGCGTCCGTTCACCGTACACCCATACACAGTCGACTACTTCGTCGGATCGTTACGCGTATGCATTCTGCGACTGATGCCTTCTCGAAGCTGATACAGTATAAGCCTTTTTTACGCACCCAAATACCCGATATATCGAACGTCGCTTTAATCTATACAATAATAACGTACGAAAAGCTCCGACAACGGATACGCAGTGGTTCGAAAAACTCGCACAGGCTTTTAAAAAGCAACCCGAGGCAGGATATAGAATCAAAGAGGAAACTTTGACGTATACCAACAGACGAGGGTATAACCACCGTATTTACATTTATAAGCAACCGCTGCCACGCATATCAACTAGCGAGCGACTATACCGAGAATGGGTTGTTTTTCAAAGAGAAATAAATCGTATAGCTTGCTAATTTATTTAAGAACCGGTGACGAAGCACAAAGCGAACGGGTAAATAGTCTTCGATACGCGGTGCCAAAGCGACGCAACTTCGCATACGAATGTTAGGTATTATCCACTAATCCATCGACTTCCAATTTCCAATAAGACAGGATGGCCAAGCACGATCGATTGGACATTGGATATTGCAGTAATCATACTCAATTCCTGGCAATGTGAAATAAATATTACGCAATTTAGGAGGCAATAACACCAACACCAGAATCATAATAATTCATTCAATCAATCAATAAATTAATATAATTTTTTTTTAATTAATTAAATTTTTTTAAACTTGGCTAAATGAACTTTTTTTCAAATTAATTTTGTTTAAAAATAATTATATTCTTTATTAATTCATTAAATTCTTCAAAATTGATAAAAATTTTTTGTAATTTTTTTCTATTAATTCATGATTTAAAAATTATTGTGTGAAATTCAAAATTCCAAAAGTTGAACAATTTATGAAGAAAACCGAAATTTTTCGAAATAATTTACTTCCCAAATAAATGAGAACGAAAAAAAATAGTGAAAAAAAAAAAATTAACAGAAATCAAGGATTTTCAGTTCTCGAATGAAAAAAGAGGAAATACAATTTAAAGCATAATTTCCATTTCTCATTTCGATGACCCAAGCGGATTTTCGAGAGTTAAAATTTTCTCCATACAATGAAAAATCAGATCACTAGTTTCACGTAAACAATCAACATCCAACTCTATAGGATATCCATACTAAATTAGCTCTTCGAATACGATAAGATAACGCCTTTGTTTTTGCACCACCACAGAAGTCATCACATTCGATCACACGAACCATTGTCGTCTGGTTATCGTTATCTAAATTTACTTCCGTTTTCACGGCTTATCGCCAAGCTTAGGTCGATTGCGTTGCAACCGCTGATAACCAAAATCACACTTTCGAAACAACGATGAAATCACTGCAAATAAAATACACAACAATGTAGTCGCCTAGTCACCTCACTCACCACAAAGGCCGCAATTCGAAACTGCAAGGTAGGAAAAATCCGCCATTTCGCACAAATTACTCTATCATCGACAACCCACGTCACCCTTCGCACGTGTACACCTCCAGGTGCAAACGTTCGATTCTAACTCCTCTCTCAATCGCATCGTATTAATCATCATTTATCGCTACAACGTATTTATTAATTAGTCGAATACTAGCTTCACGCGTATCCAAAAATCACGCAGATGTGGAAAATGGAAATAGTCGAGCTAAGAAATTACATTTTCTCAGATACAAGCGATTATTAAGCCATTTACACGATACAAACTCTGTATATATTTTATCACTCCTACAATCTGCTATCGCGTGTCTAGCAGGTGCAACCTCGCGTCTGCCGGGTTCGTTTCGAAATTCACGAACTTCTCGACTAAAAAGCATGAGTTATCGCCTTTAAACCGGTTCTACCGACAGATTCTCAAATGGTAGCGATAGGAATCGTTCTCGTTTACAATCTGCATACATATTAGCATAGGTAGATACATTTACGTATTTATAATGCAATTCCCATGCCGTTTATACAAGAACCCATTTCGATAAACGTACCATAAATCGATCGTCGATGAAAGAGGAAAAGCACTCGACCAATCTAACACGACATCGTTATCGAACATCGAAAACAGCATCTGCGGGTACTTTCATGTCTAAAATAGAAAAATATAATTGAATGAATTTGTTGAACTCTAAATTATTAAAAGATGACTCGATACGGTGAAGCTGCCAACAAAATATCTCAAAAGGCGAAACCGACTTCAGAACAATTATCATGATTTTAGCACCTTCCTCAACATGGTTGGTGAGAGGTACGAGGAGAAGGATGGGTTGCATATAGCCTAAATTTTAAGAAAAAATCTCAAAAATCTTAGATATTTGGAGTTTAGAAATTTGGTTGAAAAGTTATTTAAAAAAGGATAAACTTATGATTAGTTGGGAAAAAATTATTAAAAACTGAAACAAAACAAAAATGAAAAAATATTCAAAAATTACTCAGGTCACAAGTAAAAAATAATGTTCGAAATGTCCTCCGAAGTGTCCAAAAATGAGAAGAATTTCAAAAATCGTTCGATCTCAGAATGAAACTGTTTAAAATTTAAACAGTCCAAAAATTTAAAACGATAAAAAAAATTAAATTAAAAGTTTAAATTGGAAAAAAGAACAAAAAGTTGGAAATTCGCCAGTTGATTATAAATGGTCAGAAATGCAAAGTTTTGAAGACCCTACTTTTCTCCGACCTTCGCTTCACTTCCCTTCCCTTTCCAAATCAGGTAGGCTATAATTGCTACCGTTTTTGAGATAAAAACTCAGGTGAAGAATATTTACTCATAATTCGGTATAGAAATGAAGAACTTCTCAAAAATTTTATATCAAGAAATCCGAAGAATACCAAGAAAGGAAAAACTGTTCAAAAATAAAAATGTATAGAAAAAAAAAGAAATTTAAAGATCCATTGTCTATAAATGAGTCCAAAAATTATAAATAACGCAACTGAAAGTATCCAAAATTAGAACATTTGTAATTGAAACTTACTTGCTCAAGAAAATAAAAAAAATGGAAGGGACCAGAGATAAGAATGATATTCAAAAATCATGTTCCAAAAATGAAGAAGTATTCAAAAATCTCAAGTCATGAAATGAAACGTGTGCAAAAGCCAAAAACTGTTCAAAAATGAAGGTGTCTAATGTCTATACACGAATAGAATACGCAAATGAAAATTGCTCGAGAAGCATTTCTTATCAATGCCATCACATTCATTATTCACTGATTATCCATTTATTTATCGGTTTTAGAAAAACTTGAATTATGGCATTTAAAAAATGAATATGAACATTTGTAGATCTTGCAATATGCGAAAAAAAAGCAAGCAATTTTTTCTCGTGCTGAAATATATAACCGGACACCCCAAAAAGTTTCAACTAGTGTTTTTGAAAATTTGAAAAAAAACGTAAACCAGAGGAAGCATTCATCTAAAAAGTTACAATTTTTTTAGCACACTATTTAGGTCACTCCTTCTTTTTTTAACAAAATAAATTTTCACAAAAATATCCTTCTGTCTATTGCAGAGTCACCAAAGGGAGGGGGAAGGGGAGGGGAAGAGAGGCAAGAGGCAAATTTCCTAGCCCCAAATTATTTAAAAGGAACTAGAGGTTATTAATTTGCACAAAAAATGTCCAAAAATGAAAAAATGTCTTTGAATAAAAAAATATTTAAAAAGAGTCAAAAATGAAAAAAAATGCAAAGAATGAAGTAAAAAAAAATTATCATGTTCTCAAAAAATGAAAAATAAACCATGAAAATGTTTAAAATATAAAAAAAAAATGCAAGAGAATATAATATGAAAAATGTCGTGAAATTAAAAAAAGATAAAAAAGGTTAAAAAAATGAAAAATGTTTCTGAAGAAAAATGAAAAATTTAATTTAGAAAAGTAATAAAAAAAAATAATAATATGAAAATATTCCAAAAAATTTCGTAAATTGGAAAATAGGTAAAAAAAAAATCAAAAAACTAAAAAAAAACTTTAAAACATGACTAAAAAATTTATAATGAAATAAAAGTCCAAAAAATTTTTCAATTTAGAAAAAAAAAATTCAAAGAAAATTGTAATAAAAAAACACGCATTTTATCTATTTTTGAAAATTATTAATTTGTGCTGAAGACATGTTACTCGAAGTAGGTGAGAACCATTCCTTACCTCTTGCACACTGGCTCTGGGCGGCCATGCCTCTTGTTTCAGTAAAGAGAGCATCTACGTCCATGCGTTAAAGAGTCGATATTAGAATGGTTTCGGTATTTCGTTAATTTTCGCAATTTACGCAAAATTGGCGAATTCCTCGACACGTCGCGAGAACCAAAAGGTAACGAGCTTCGCGTTTCCCTTCTCCCTGCCATGTTTCAACGCTTTGGCGCGACCCAATAAAAAGAAAAATGGTCGCGGAAGCGCGATACGAGACACGACGATGGAATGTTAATACAAAGAGGGTAATAATGATCGCTTACAACCCTTAAATTCGCCACCCTCCGCGTTCCGGCTCATTCTGTTCGATCAAACGCGGAATAACGTGTACGAGTCATCGTTTATTCTTCTTTTATTGGATTCTCGTACTCGCTCAACTCCGTCTCCGTCTTCGTTTTCACTCCCTCGCGATGATTCGTCAAGTCGGAATACTCGAGACATAGAGGGTGACGAACGGACTGCACCGTGCATCGTAACGCGGTGGCGAGGCGATGATTCATCGGCGCTCACGTCGCGTTCGTAATTCGCAGCCGAATCGAGCTACGAAATTGCACTTTCACTTTTTAAGGTTACCCGCGGTGTCGTAAAATGCGCGTGAAATTCTACGAGACGTCTTTGTTGTAGCATGCGAATTGAGGTTTTTATTATTGATAACGATGTCCTTCTAACCCTTAGTACCAGAATCGCTCGTCTTAATGTTTCGTTCTCGCCAAACGATTCCCATACGTTTTACCATTTTACAAAGTACCGAAGCAGCGAGCAGAGAGAGAAAATAGTGGGTCTTAAGAAGGGTAAAAAAATCCACACCCGAGTTCTTAAAAGCTTCTAGTTCCTTTTACGATTATGTACAAAATATTCGACGTCACGATTTCGATTTTTCGACGCGTTGAAAAATGGCAACGGCAGGCATTTTCCGGGTGTTCGCAAGAGCGAAACAAATTAATAAAAGGAAATTAACCGATTCGCCAGTATCGATTTTAGAATAGAGAAGCGGTTCGTATTGTTCGGAAAGGGCGAAACGAAACGACTCGTGCCCTGTGGGGGATTCGGACGTTTCTATTCTTCGTATTTAAATTTAATACGATGAGTTATTGTGTTCATTTGGTATGTGTGTTTTTTCTCTCTTTATGTCTCTATTGTTGCTATCAGATGGTGTCATTGAAAGCTGATTAACTTTTCGATTGTGCATGTCTGTCGGGAGTGCCGGCGTTGGTGAAGATGCTATTCGGCTCGTAGAATATAGAATTGAGGAAGTGGATCAACCGTTTGACTGTATTCACAACAGGTTGTTTTTGCTGGAGTTTCATGAAAAATGCTCCCTGTGAATACTTGTTTTCAATGAAAATTTCAAAAATGTTGAAACGAAATTTGTAATACTTTCACATTTTTGGACATATTCCTATACTATTGGGAAATTTTGCATTTTTGAACATCTTCAATTTTTACACTTATTTTTGTTTCTAAAATTTTTAGGCTTTTTGAATTTTCGAAACGCTTTTTAATTTTATTTTTTTGACGTTTTAAAATATTTAATATTTTTGAGTTTTTAAAAATGTCTTCACTTGAAAAATGTATTTTTGGCGTTTTTTTCAATTTTTTGACTAAATCATTTTCATTCACTTTTTACATGAATTTTTAACTAGAAAACGATAGTTATTAAAGCCAACTAGATTTGAAAAGGAAGGGCCAGGGGAGGGGAGGTTTTCAAATTTTTGCTTTTTGGATCATTTATAATCATATGGCAAATGTTCAACTTTTAGTTATATATTTTATATAATATAATGTCTCGTCACGATACCCACTGCATTCGGGTGTAAAAGTATTATCATGTCACTCTGTATATTTTTTCCTCGTGCAAAATGCTGCTGAGTATGGATGAAAATCGTTCGACATTTACTGAAAGAGTCTTCATGCTAATACGTAAAAGTACTTTTTTTAGATTTTCGATACACCTCAAAACGGTAGATCACTCAAATTTTGAGGGGGGCTGGGGGAGAGGCAAATAGCGCAAAATTTTCGTTTTTGATTTCATACAACCAAATGCATCACGGATACCAATCTACGTTTATTTCAGCTTCCTAAGTGCATTTGGAGGTGAGTTGGAGCAAAAAACAACTTTTTGAGAAAGTTTTGAGTCATTAAATTTCTTGAATCGACCTTATCTCCCCACGAAATCAACCTAGAAAGGTCAAACTTTGTGTTTGCGGTTAATTTTGGACTAAAATAAAGCACGTTGAATTTGAACCAAAATTAATCCAAAATGGCGAATTGTCAAAATTTAAGGAGAGCTTGAGGAGCCTCAAATAACTAAAAATGTGCTTAATATACACTCGTATGATCATTAGGGACAAGAAATATACTATACCACAAATTCACCTCCATATCTCCATACATGATGTTGGAGGGGAGAAGGAGGCGTTATCGACCTTAAAACGTGGGGGGGGCGGGGTCCATAAGATGTTGAAAATTTTTTATCGCGGTGTCATCTGATAAAATGAGCACAACTGACTGACCTATTCTGACTTTAGCTTCCTGAGTGAATTTGGAGGGGAGTTGGAGTAAAAAACCGCTTTAGGAAGAGAAACTGCTACAAGAAATTTCACAGATCTTCTATACCTCCTCACCAAATCAGGCTAGAGAGGTCAAACTTTGTATGTGAGATGAGTTGATGACCAAAATATGACCTCTTGAATTTGGGTCAAAATGGATTCAAAATGACGGATACCGAAAATTTGGGTAAAACTAGGTTCATAAAAGAAGGGACCTAAGGGTAGGAAAGTCAAAAATTTTTTCATTTTTGATTGTGATTCGAAATTTCATTAAAATTTGAATGAAAAGTCAATTCTGAGTGAGATATAGTAATTTTAAGTGAGGTCGAAAAAAAAATTTCCAAAATGAAGGGACCTAAGGGTTTTTCACTCGGAATTTTTTCGATTTTGTTAAATAAAGGAAATACCAATTTCCAAAAGGAAAACATCGAGGACTGAAAATCAATTTGTCGACGTTTCAACAACGAAGAGAAAAAAATCGCATTTCAATTTTCGCCCACTCCATCCCAAAAGCACACCACTGGCCCATTTGGAAGGAATCCTTCGCATATTAAAAATAAACGAAAAATCAAACAGTCGAAAAATTAATTAAAATTTCACCCGTTCTCTCCGCACTTCCCATCGAATACCTCGCGGATGCGGAATTTCCTCAAAATAAATCCGTCAATTTGCGGAAGAATTTCAGCGCCCTAAACCCACGCGCCGTTAAAAATTCGCTCTTTCGATATTTCGAAATTTAAACAATCGCGTACGCCATTCCGACGCATCGAATCGCGCACGCACCGAGGCAACAGCCTCGTAAATCCGACCACTGCGGGGTTAATAGCGTCGTATTCGCATTCGTTGCCATACGTAATTAAATTTTTGCAACGTTGTAAATTAGCCCGGCCAAACAGACAGTAATGATGAAAACCGTTCGTAAAGCTTAAACTAATTTCTAACCCGAAGCCGGAGCGTTTAACGAACGCAAAAAAACACCATCATCGTACACGCGTAACGCCCGCGTAAATAAATTAAAAAACTATCCTCCTCGTACCGCGGAAAACAGGAAAATCCGCGGTATTCTTCCCTCGCCGTAGCATCCTGCATCTTGTGTAGTCGTAAACACGAATCTAATTACACCCATATGTCGCCTACCTCCCTCACCATCGCGCGAATAATTAGCCTCAGCGTCGCTACCAAATTCGCCAACATTTCGTAGTCGTCGTGCGAAGAAAAAAATAAACTCCAAGTACACAACAGAAAACCCCGCGAACCGCAGGTTTTTAACCTTAATTTTAAAATTACCATTTCGACGCGCATTCCCGAGCATATCACGTTGCAACGTGTATTCCGCCGTGCAGATAACATCCTGCATATTTCGCCTAGGAAAAAAAGGAGAGAAAAAACAACAGATTTTATCTAAATTTCTCCCCTCTTTTGCGATCCCAATTCCGGAATAGTGCTAGAAATATGCTTCGTTTGCGAATTCACTCGATTGTAAAATACCTCCACGCTTGTCCGCCACCGCCGATGTTATTTTTCATTACAATACGTTTACGCGCCGACGATACGTATATAATTAAAAAATAAAATGAACCGCTCTAATGAAAATACATTTAACACCAAGCCGCCCACCTAAACAGCGCCCGGACGAGTAGTTACGAGGGCCAATAAATTAATTGTTTAAATAGCGCCCAGCTAGTAACGAAATTTTATTCCATACACAAGCGTCGGTTTTTACGAATATTCGCGTCGCACCGCGTTTTCGCACGTCGAGTTTACGTTTGATTTTCACAACGTATTCGAGAGATACTAAATTTTGCTCTATTTTCACCATTTGGAAGTCGAGAGTTCGGTATTAAGTTACATGTGAGGCAGAGGAGAAAGAGCGACAAAGATGGCCGAGTTGAATTATGAGTTCAATAGCTTTTATTAGCTTATTTTTCTAATTTTTAAAAAAAGAAAAAATTAAAAAAAAAATTTTTTAATTAAAAAAATTTAAAACATTTTTAAAAAAACAATAATTTTATTATTTTTTACCCCCAGTCAAAAGTTTCTGAGAGGACTCGAAAATTTGAATTTTAGATTTAAGGAATTATCACATTTCTCATTAGAATTTTTTTCATTAATTTTTTCTTTTAATTTCCATCGTTCATTTGAAAAAATATATGAAACTATCATCTTCAAAAAAAAATCATAAATTTAAAAAAATGACGATAAAAATCTCTATTTGTTCAGACGACCAAACTTACCTTTTTTTATTTATTAATTTTTACGTGCCGTGTACAGCCACAAGAGCTAGAGGCATACATTTCTGAGGTTGGGAAAGCAAACATTTCAAATCACACAAAAATCAATTTTTTTTTCAAGTCAATTTTTTTCGCAATATCTAGCTAGTAGCTAGTACCCAGAAAGGCAAACCTCTCACAATGTACGCAGGATACATTCACAATCACCAAGAAATTTTTTAAAAAGGCCCTTAATAACCCGATTTCAAAAGTTATTCCCAAAACATTGAAAAATTTACCGATTTTTAACGATGTTTTTTGATACTCACACCCACCTACTCACCTCCACATTTCTCCCCCTCTTAGCTTTCTGCACCAGTCTTTTTTTTTAGCAATACAACTACATCGCAAACATGATATGTTGGTACCAATGTCACAGATCCACTAACTTATTAATTCAAAATGTAAAAATTTTCAAATTTTATCTTCATGAAAAATCGAAAATTTTTTACTTTTTTCGCCATTTTTTTTTTTTCTTCTTAATACCTAAGATAGTAGCTAGAAACGCAAACAGGGACGTACCGAAAGGGGGGAGGGGGGAGCTTCCCCCCTTGGCTTTTGGAAAGTTGGTAAATTTGGAGTTTTAGCCTAAAGTTGGTAAACTTGACCACTTGCGTAGTATTATTGCAGCTATTTTTAAATTTTTTGAAGACTAACAAGACTGTGACATCGTATTTATTTAATATCTTATTTTCGTGGAGCAAAAAAAAAAAAAGTCAAAGTCGGCAATTTTTGGTTTTCTCCCTCCCCCCTGAAGAAGGTTCTCGGTACGCCCCTGAACGCAAACCTCTCACAATGTATGCATCGGGATACATTCACAATCACCTAGAAATTTTTTAAGAACACTTTCAATAAAGCCATTTCAAAGCTATTCACAAAAAATTAAAAATTCACTGATTTTTCACAATATTTTTAATGCACGTTACTTTCAAGTAAATTCTACTCGATGAGTTCACCATGATTTTGTGTTTTTGTTTTTATTTCTTTCATTGTTCAATTTCATTTTTCCGATTATAACTCAAGTAAAAATTGACCAATTTGCTCTAAATTTCGAGGATCGGTAGAAGGAGTGGAGCTTAAAAATTATACTATTTCTAAGTTGATCCTTAGGCTGATAGTCGAGAATTTGATTTTTGAAGCTATTTCAGTATCTTGTCAATGAAGGATTGTGAAGACAAAGTGTGTAAGAACAAAGTGGTACGAAATTTCATTCCCTACAATTTTAATTGCATTCATTCTTCATTTTAAGTTCGTCGAAAGTTGAGCTTTTGAAATTTAAAGCTTTTTTAGGTTTTTTTTTCATACTTGCGGGAGGAAAGCGCTACTTTACCTCCCGCTCGCTAATCGCTCGGGTCTCAAACGATTGCTTTCCTCCCGCATTTAGGAAAAATTTCGTTCACTACTCGGAAGAAAAACTGATTCTAGACTCGCGTGACTTATCACCCTCGCTTTGCTCAGGTGACAAACCTCCCACTCGTCAAAAACCATTATTACCTCCCTAGTTGCGAATTACTATTTTTAAATCTCGGGATTGAAAAATCGTGAGGAAAAAATGTATAAAAACAAAGCTGTAGGTAATTTTATTCTCTACAACTTTGTTTCAATCTATTTTTCACGTAAGTTCCTCGAAAGTTGAATTTTCGAATTTTGAAGCTTTTTTTTTTTTAGTTTTTTGCAATTATCTAAGAAATGAAGGGTCGCAAAGAAAAAATGTATAGAAACCAAGTGATAAGAAACTTCATTCTCTACAACTTTGGTTCAATCCATTTTTCATGAAAATTCTCCGAAAGTTGAGCTTTTGAGCTTTGAAGTTTTGTTTTTTTTTTTTTTTTTTTTTTTTTTTTTAAGAAAAATTTGAATAGCAATTAGGTCGTTGCAAATTTCAAGCTCTACAACTTTGTTTTTCATACATTTTCCATAAAAGCTCATAGAAAGTTGAGCTTTTGAACTTAAAATTTAATTTTTATTCCTTTGTTACCACTTCTACATACACATCAGTCATTATTAAACATTATCGTAAAGTCCACTATTTACCTATAGCCATACCTACTTTGTATTTATTTCCATCTATCTCACCTTCAACATCCCCGACATTCATCAATTTTTGTCGATAAAACTATATTGCATGTTTCACATTTTAACACAACCCCTCCCCCCTCACCTCCATTCCCATCATTCATAATTCACGAGATATAAATTTTCAAAGTTGTACAACTTTTTCAATAATTTTTTATTTTTAACAATGCATATCTCAGCCCCTTTAAATTTTTGGACAGGCAGACCAACGTACATGTATGTAACTCGAATTGCTGCTTTTGTGATTTGCGGGTAGTGCACACGAAACGGAACACCCTGTATATGAAGGCGTAATTTCCTACTGGAATTATGTTTTGGGTTTTGTATCATCTCAAATAAATCAAGTATTTTTAAAATTTCTGTTTTAATTTTTTGATTAAATTATATTAAAAATTATTCTTTACATTAAGTAGATTCATACTTCGCTCTATCACCTGAAAAGCAGAAGAGACGAATGAATAATGTATCTGAAACAGATGAATTATACATTCGCACAGATACCGTGCTAAAGTGTAACCTTAAAATTTCGAAATTAACGATGAAAAAAATTGTCGAAGAAGTCCTGCTCCCCCTCCGCCCAGGTCGACATTACTCTTTAGAACTGCCCAATGCTGAAAAAATTTGTTACACGAACTGCTCCAAAATGCTGAAACTACCGGTCAAAACAACTCCTACTCGAGCTGATCCCCCATTGTTACACCAACTTTGAAAGGCTGCCCAAGACGCGCCGATTACGTGACCCATTTCATAATGACTTTATATTTAGCTTTAATCGCGTTCGTTTCTTCGTAATACGTTCGTTTGTACCGATATAAATTGATCGATCATTTAATTTGATTAATGGATCGGACCACGAAGCGAGACATGATGAACGCTCGAATAAATAAGCGTGTTGATAAAACGCCTGCGAATAGATACGGCTGATTGTAAGCCAACGATTTATTCGCGCTTTCGTAATAACGCGCACCCATACGTAGTAAATATGTTTTGTATTTTTCATCGTAACCAATACACAGAATACGTATCGTATTCACGGATCATAAACCGTTGGGTTTCCTATTTCTCGCCTGAATCAGATAAGTCGTCTACTTATTCACAAATATCCCAATTTTTTCCTCTCTTCGCCTCTGGTTCGCAGAAAAATAAAAGACGATACGATTAACGCGAATTTACCTATATATGGATTAGACGGACACGGTGTTTAATTTACGTATTATCGAGGCATTGAGACGATGACTGTGCGAACGTTTTTTTTTTTTCGTGTGGACTTTCTCTCTATATCGAAAATCTCTAATCCGGTCACATAAAAGCGAACCAAGCGAGAAGAAAATTTCATACGTATATTGCGGTTACGACCACGAGTAGCGATATCGAGGAAATTCATAAAAGCTAGTAATGAAATTCAAACGCCGCTGCGCTCGTAGCGATATCATTACGATGGCGATGGCCGAACCGAGTGCAGCCTTGGATACCGATTCGATTACTCCTCGCAGCGGTACACTTTTCCGCATGAAGTTACCCTAAGAATGTAATATATCGCAGATTACACTAGTCCTCTATCGTTTTCAATTTTTCCATCTTTAATCTAGCCCCAGCAGTCGACTCTTGATGTTGTAAAATTTAACCCAAGATTGGCGCGTATACGCCGACCACACAATTGCCTCAATTACGAAAATTAAATATCCCGATGCCAAGGCGAACACCTACGCCGGGCTCTACCGTTTTATTAATTATGATTAATATTACACTTTTCTTCGTCGCGAGCGACGTTTGTTATTCGTGTGTCGTCGACCTATATTATTGCGTTGTTTTTTTTGCTCGTCACGTAATGACGAAGGGAGGTGTAATACGCCTGCTGTGGTATATGCGGAAGAAATTACACGAGGAATCGAAATTTTCGATATTTTAGCGAGAACTTAAGAGAATTATTATTTTGGTGAAAACGACTGAGGTGGCGCGAAGGTAAGGCGAGTTCAATTTAAATGTTAATTTCGTGAGCAGCAGCCATAATAATAATTCACAAGTCACAAGCTCGCCCGTATTTTATTTGACCGAGTGTAAATGTACATGGAGCCTTTATCAACGCGAAATTAATTATAAAAGTTAATTAAAAAATTTCGTCGACGAAGCGGCCCGCTGATGTATGGGGACGGAGAAGCCAGTTGGTGGTGGAAATTTTCTGTCTCCTGTACGATAGAATGGATTGTGTATAAGTTGTAGATTATAGGTAACCGCGTTCAGCATGATATGATGTTCTATTTGATAGGAAATTCTAATTATTGAGTTGCCGGAAATCACCTAAAGAGATGGAAGCCTCGTAATTAACTAAACAATTGAATAAATTATCGAGTGTTGGATTACGAATTTTATGAATTTTTATTTTTATCTTATTTTTTTTACTATTGTTTTATAGTGGCGTTTTCAACTACTTGGTTTTCACACCACTTTTGAGGAAGGATGTTGTTCTGTTTGAGGAACAAGAAGAGCAGTGACGTACGTGTTTCTTAATCCCCCCTCGAAATTTCGTTGTTAAAATCATAAGAATTTAGATGAGCTTCAATTTCTGTTTAGCTGAGTTTTCAGCTTAAAAACGATAGCTATTACAATCTACCTGATTTGGGAAGGAATGATGGGGGTAGGGTCTTTAAGTCTTTGTGTTTCATATCATTTGTAATCATATGGCAAATATCCAATTTTTTGATTCATACACTTTTTTTTCACACGCTCTAGTCAAAAACTCAGCTCCAATAATATGGTATGGCTGCTTACAGTTTTTTTTTTATTAACCAGGAACTTAATCACTGATTTATAAATTGCCTTAAAATGCGCACAAAAATATTAATAACAATATAACAGAGAAAAAGGTAAGCAGCCATGTCGCATTACTGGAGGTGAATTTTTGATTGGGGCTTGTTCAGGTTTGCAAATAACGTTCCTAACCCCTTACATGTCTATAAGCTACGCCCAGTACTACATATTTCAAAAATCACTTATGAAGTTTAATTTGGAATGAATGTAGAATTTCTTGCCATGCAATAATCATATGAACAGCGTTGGATTTAAGCATGTGCAGAAAGGGCGTTTTCCCGCTACTTTTTAAATGTGAAATGCATTGTGAAGATCGATTCTAAAAAATATAATATAGTAGTTAGTTGGATGAACTTATGAAATAATCTTAAATCGATAAAAAAATATTAGCAAAAATGAAGACTGTTTTTTTTCAATTTTTAAACCAAGTTAAAAGTTTGGGGTTTGTACCAAAATAAACGTTTTTTGACAAAAATATGCTGCCCTAGATTGATATGGTGAGGAAAAATACATAACTCAAACTTTTTCAAAAAGTCATTAGCAATTCCCACAACAATTAAAATTTTTTGGTAATTACTAACTTTGAATAGAAAAAAATATTGAATTCAATATTCAGAGAAAAACGAATATCCGTATATTATCCACAGACGAAATATTTTTTTTCAATAAGATACGTATACATTATTTTATGTAAAAATCAAGAAGTGACATTCTTGAATAAAACTGTAATATTAAACAAAAAACGCTTCTAATAAACACCTTTGGGTGTTGAAAGAAATAAACAATGTTGAAGGGGAGTTTTTCGTAAAAAGATGAATTTAAAAGGCTGTAAAATAATCGCATTAAAAATTCAAACTTTAAATAACACCATGAATGCCATCTTTTGTTCATTAAATTTCCAAGGCGATCGCCTCTCGGCTTTCTTTTCATTCTGATAAATGTTATAATCAACTTACTCCAATTACCTTGTTGTTTTCATACGACAAATTATTCGGATAAATAAATCAATTAGCGACGCTTTGGCTTCCATTATTCGAAGTCCGTAATTATTTTTTAACCTCATTAGAAAGATTCTTTTACGAACGCAAATTCATAAAGAGCATTCGATTAGTATACATCATTCGGAACGTGGAACCAATGTAATGCGGTTGATGGTTTTGCGTTCTGAATGAGAAAAATACGCGTCATCTATGAATAATTTCGTAGAAATGACAAACATAAGGGATCCATGTGTCAAATAGATACGATGTTCAAGCTGAAACACTCAGAGTGTTGGGAGTTGAGTTACCAATATCTCATAAAATTATCTCTGCATTAAAATCAGTCACTGTAATCTGAAAACTAATAATAATATTTTTCAACTTACCTTCAACAACGAAATGTAGTCATAAGTCATGAATGAAAAAGTGATCACAATGCAAAAAATGCGCACAATACTCGATAAAAACACCAACGAAAAAGTTTACAGTATATTTCAGCGAATACACTCTTAACACAATTTGATTAATTCACGATATAGTAAATCATTTGAATTTTCAATATTTAATTCACGCAGTAAAAATAAACACGAAATAATTTACAAGCACACCGATAAACAATACGATACAATTTACGAATATTTTAAAGACGCGTGCGAACGATAACAATGAAGAACACACGCAACAACAACAATTCCGCAGATAACAGAACACACATTGAAGAAAATCAAACCGTAACCAAAGCGTGATTCGCGTAAATGTAAAACGCTTGTTGCTTAGCGGCTTTTTCTTGCGTCAGTGTTGTCAAGTTTTGTACACGAATTGATAAAAAAAATAACGAATTTTTACTACTCTCATGTTATTTCGTGGAGGGAAAACTTCTTTTGATTATTCAAAAATAGTAATACAAAGAATACATTTTACATGGAAGTCAGCTGGAGAAAAACTAGGATGAATTTTGGCGGAATAACAAATTAACAATTGACACGACACGCCCATTTTTGGGAGTTATTACTTTCTAATGTTGTTCGGAGGCGTCACTGTTTCACTTATCAGTGTTACCTAAAGTGAATATTTACACTACTGTCTCTTGCGAAGTGATAATTGGTTTTTGATGCTTGTAATAATGTAATCGAAAATCGATGATTTTTATGAAAATACGTGAATGAAAAGAATATGAGTATTGATGGTAGCAGGGCCGCAGAGAGGAAAAGTGGGTCTGGAACAAACACAAGAAGATAGGGCCTCTATGTTATTAAGGGGGTACTGGTCCCCGGGAAATTTTTTATGATTTTTAAAAAGCAATTTATCTGAGTTTTTGAATACTATTAATGAACACTCCATTTTTTTGAGGAAAGCATTTATCTTATGTGAATGTTTTTAAGATATAATACAGCCATGGAGTTTTGAAAAATTGCAGCTTCACTTCACATCTAAAACATAAATAATAACAAAATCAATTCGGGCCCCATGTAAAATTCCGGGCCCGGGACAAAATGTCCCCTTTGTCCCCCCCTCTCTTTGGCCCTGGACGGTAGATGTCTCATAATTTACCCAACTACTTTACTTTTAGGGTTTAAATTTTTGCTTTCGGTCTAGTACGTATAAATAATTGAATAAGCAACGAAATATTACAAAAAGTAGACAAACATAAAAAAAAACGTCATCGTACGAAAAAGAAAGTATAGTTTACAGATCATTGTGTTACTGTCTTTCTTCTTGAACAAATCAACGGATAAATTTTACACTTTTACTTTGATCACTAAGAAAATCATTGACCTGTGTTTTTGGTGACCTGCGTACGTGGTAAATGGAGCGAAATACCTACCTATTAGTTGTGATTTAATGTGTTTTAAATCGACGAATCGTATTAAAATTGAGATAACAGGTAAATTGACTGGAAATTCGTAGGTTATTTATTGTTCATGGTATTAAATTTTGTATGTAACACATGGACTATGATCGAAGGCATATTAAATATGAAACAAAATTTTTTTGATCCACCTAAGTATCCTAAATTGTAACAAAGATCCCTTAAGAGCTAAACAAAAGTTATTCTTTGTAAAAAAAACGTTAGTAAAATTTTTTTATTTAGAGGTTGTTACGGAGGTAACGTTTACACTGCTGTGCAAAAGCCATGAATGATTTTATGCTGAGTTGATTATATTTTTTTGCTATTTTGAAACCAAAAAAAAAAGGTAAGGTTAAAGGTTATTAGCCGAACTTGCTATGAAATTTATTTGAGTAATAATTTTTTATTTAACAAGAAAGAGCCCCTGGCTATTATAAAATAAGTTATTGCTTCATCAAATATAATAGGAAGTACTTTGATAAAAAAACATACTCTTAGCCCAATTACCCTTTTTAAAATTCTGAATACTGGTCAACTAAATTCCAATCGTATAAGTACATTTCAAAATGAAATAAAAACAGAATTCGAATACCTGAAATCGTGAAAATCAAGTTTATAATTCATCTTAGGGGTCAGAAAGGTAGACGAATGAGCAGCTGCTTACATACAAACCAGAGAAGATGATGGTTAAGGTTTCCAGTAACACCTGGCACGCGACCGACGAGTTTCTCGTATTATTAACTGGTATGGGATGGCGCTACGTTGATTGTATTTCACCTTTATCATACAGAGGTGAAGTTGGGAAGGTATTTTATATGGGTGAATATTGTTTAGCACTCAAAATGTAAGTATTCTGCGGCACGTGATGCCGTAATTATGTTAAAGATAATTAAAAAATATATGAGATTGCTTTATTACGTTCAACTTTTATGTAGGGAAATTCTACTGCATTAAAGCTGTGAAAATGTTTTTACGATCTTTTAACGTAAATTATGTGAATATAAAATATTCTTTAAATTGTAAATATTTCAAAATCGTTATTTGCAACTACGCGATACTCAGTCAAGATCCATAAAAATAACATGGTGCATTAAAAAAATAATTTTTATCTTTGAACACTCATAAAAAACGTTTGCAAAGTGATATCTAATTTTATAAAGATACATATACAGCTTGAAGTTTTGATAAAAATATAAAATCCATAGGTACAATATTTTATTAAGTAAGAGCAATAAATACATGATTTCAATTTTTGCATTATTTTGCCATGTTGCCATGTAATAATTAAAATTAAATGAATATTCTTCCAATACCGTGCGCGCAATTAATTACTTACATACTAGCGCAAAAATGTTCAAAAACTTATTCATGAAATTTTGAAATAAACGTTATAATGGGAAATTGTGGATTTATTTGTATTTTTAATTAATTTAGTGACATACTTAAAGTAGAAACGGGGGTGAAAGGCCATTTCAAAACGTACGATACTATTTTCTAAATTTTGAAAGACTAGTTTTTACGCATTTTTGCGCTGGTGTGTAAGTTATCATTTGCGCGCACGGTATTCATAAGTTAATTAAGTTGCCTATGCTAGAAATAACAGGCTACATACAAATGAAAAACACAAATTTATAAGCAAGCATATTAAATTACTAACACTGATGATTTCGTAATGTTGTGGAAAAACTTGAATAAAGATAAATCATATTTCTTTGTAAAAGCAAAATGAATGTGAAATGAGAATTACTATTACTTTTTGAAGTTTTTTCAGCGATCGCTCATTAATAGAAAATAGACTTCGAAATGAAATAATTTCACGTTTAGTGAAAAAAAAATCAATAAATAGAAAAATTGAAATCAAGTGGAAAATCATAATTATTAAATTATTATTGAATTTCACCATAAACGCATAAGTTTAATTGAGAGTGATGAAATTAAAGAATCTTGTGTTGAAATTTGAAAAATCACTCATAATAATTATTGATTTATTATTAGTTTATTATTCTCCAGCTTTGCAAAAACTTTCTGCAACATACGAGTAGAAACAACAAATAACTTTCAGCAGATTTTTACTGGAATTTCATCAAGAGAAAGGACTAAAATTAGAAATAAAGAACGCAAAATAAATTTTAAAAAAATCAAAAATGTGTAAACAGCATCAATGACGTCATAAAATTGCTCTGCTTCGTCAACTACCGCGCTCACGTCAAACTTACGTACTAAATTCAGATTCAAGAATCAAGATCAGGCCCCGTTTCGTGAACTAGTAACTAAAAGCGATCCGTTGATTTTTAAAAATCGTTGCAAACTTGTTATCAATTACGATTATCTACGAAATCGCACGATTCCGGCACACTCAATCGTTTATTTTTAAAATCGAAATTCTAGAAATAGCTCCGATTGCCGTGACTTTTTAAGGTTAAAATGAAGAAAAGATAGTATTTTAAAGACAATTTCCATTCTTCCAGCGTGAAAAAGTTCGACGAAATTGTGCAATTACGAAATCTCGATGAAACGTGTTTGTTCAATGGGTTGCCGAACATTTGACCAGTAAGTACAGACAGTTTAAATTGTCTTATCACGTTAAATATGTATTAATTTACTGTCCCCGTCGTCGTACATGTAGATCGATGTTATGAAAACAAAGTCTATTCGTGTTTGTTTATGTCGATGCCAGAAATACAAATATTTCCGCTGTAGGCCTGAAGATGAGGCTGTTACATCATACACCCTTCATTTATTATCCATGAAATAAAACAGTGGCTTGTAAAGTCCTTAAGTTTCGTCACACAGTAGAATTTATGATGGAAATTTTTATGTTTTAGGTGGAGGCTTTTTTCCGAACACTTGAAGTTCGAGTGAAACTTCTGGAATTTCATTCACGTGAGTTCATTGTTATTTTGATAACATTTATGGCCGATTAATTTTTCTTATATGTCGCCTAATTTGTTACGATCGCTTTCCACAGATGAAAGAGTATACTCCAAATGATGTAATCTGAATACAAACATTAGGCGTAGCTGTGAATCATTCTTCATGATGATATATGAATGAATTTAAATTCTATTCCTTTGCATCAGTCGTTAGAGTGCATTTTATAACTGCATCTCATTCGTATCGGTAAGAATGCATTGTATATTATTAACATATCATATATGGTAAAATTTATTGTTGATTTTAGACGTGAAAATCATTTCATTCGATATAAAGGTTATTTCAATGTGACTGATAATGTGAAACAGTTTTGGTTTCTTCTTTTTAAAGTTTCATCACATTCTTCAACTCATCGAGCTCTTTAGACGCTCATTTCTTCCGTTGAATTATGTCTTAAAGAAATAAAATGAAGCTTATTTGAATGCATAATATTGCGAACAATGGTGATACTTATACGCCAATCACTTTAACCCGAATGGAAACGACCGAGTTTAAATTTATCGCTCGTTATCTTGTAGCAGAGCATTAAAAGTAAAAGTGATCGTGTATTGATTACTCTAGTGGTAAACAATGAGCTAATTATCTACCCATGGAGTTAACGTAATTGGTATGTTTTATCGATGACGAAATAAATATATAATTCAGTCCATCGGTTTCCAGGCTTTAATCGCCTAGAAAAATATGTTATATTTGTACTAGAATGTGAATCATCTTCGAAGCTACGTAATATGTAAAATTATACAAAAATTATGGATACCTCTCGAAATGTCTTTCGATCACAATACACGTGTTGGCTTTTCAACGGATATCTTTATATAGGCATTAGCATTCGATAAAAATCACCGATGAGTTTGGTATTTTTTTTTTCGAACATATATTTGTATTACAATAACAACCATAATTTCTACCATTATGTTGAAAAATTCTACCGTATAGCTCGCATACATATTGATGAAACGATTTTCTATTATTCTCGTTTCATTATGATGAATGAATTTTTTCGCCGAAATGATCGAATAGTATATTTAAAATCATATGGAGAATTTTATCGAAATTTATTTGCACTTTTCTCAAAGCGAAAATGACAACTTCCCTGAATAATAATGCCAACGAATGAGACATTATGGCTGGAAAAATATTAAATGAAGAAAGCCAAAAAAGCGTCCACTTCATTAACCTCCTCTCTCGTTTGGTACGCTGGTAACCCTACACTTCTATCAATATTTAGTTAATGAAACGCAATCGTAAGTCTTCGTTAGTTTTTCCATCTGTCGTTTGCGGTAGCTGAAGGAAATGAAAAACACCAAATCTGCGGATGGCTTGTAAATCGTTCGTAGCACACGTGTAGTATGCGCGTTCGAGCTAAACGAATTAACGGATTAATAAAACGCATAATAAAACCAGTCGCGTTGTAGAAAAAAAGTAAATAAGATAATAATAAACCGTAGAGTTCACGGTTAAGTGAAAAATTGTATGGCATTAACAAAACCATGTTTCTCAATTGACGAAACCTCCTGTAGCGTCGCGTATAGTGTAATCGTCGCGCCTATATTTAATCTCGAGGCTACGCGGCGTAGGGACATACACGGCGTTTGGCGATTTTAAAATCCCAATCGTTTGATGATTTCGATCTGGGATGTAATTTATGCTTAACGAGACGTCTAAAGATCAACGGTGAAACATTTACAAAAGATTACCACCGGGAAATCTCTGAATGATAAGGGAATTTTGATGAGCTTCGAAACGATGGGCAGAAGACCTCGTTCGAGGTTTATCTACAACCTTTTCGATAGCAAGAACTCGTATTGATTTCCGAAGAGAAAAATCACCGCGTCTGGCAGACGAGTAGCCATCGAAAATATCTAACGGTAATGTATAAGCTGTCGCCGGTCGTCGCGTAGTTATGAATCATGATGTCGAATGATTCACGCATACGTTTACTCGGAAATATGGATAATCGTGGCTGGTCGTGTTATATTAAATTTTTATTCAGGAAACAAAAGAAAATTAACTATAGGATCTCTAGTGGTGGTATTCGTTGACTTCTGTGTATTCATTCATGTGAACCGGTATATAGTACCAGGAAATGTGTTGGAAAATAACTTTATAATTTTTTTTCTCTTCGAAATATTTAGAAATTATATTCGCGCCGAAATATTCTCTATCGTATTCCTCGACGAAGGAATTTATCGACTGATTAATTTTTTCAGTTCAATCTATAGATTCGAAAGTAATATCAAAATGTTGGCCTTTTGATAAATACGAATTCGACGCAGGTCAAGGGTGAAATAGATATCTTTAAAAGCGGATATTTTAAGCATGAGTCAGGACATTGACTCTTGAAAAAAAAAAAACCAAGTGTAGGTAAATCCTACACAATGTCGAATTTAGAGGAAGTAGAGTTGCCCCAGTATGTTCATAAGAAGATTCAAAATACTTTTAAAATCTTCCATAGATTTTAAGTTTTGAAAGTAGCCATTATTTTTTTTTCATGTACCTATAATAGGTATACAAGCAAATTTTTCATTTCGAACAATTTTATAATGCCTTAAAATTTTTTTTGTATTTGTAAATTAAATTTTATAATTAATTATAAAATAAAAAATTATTATAAAACATGAATTCAAAATATTATTATAAAAAATAAAAAAAATAATTTTATTTTTTCAAAACCATTTCCATAAAATATATCATTTTATTGAAAAAAATTCGTTCATATGGTAATTATCTACGTATCTAAACCCAATTTTTAAGATGAAAATTTTTTGAATTTTTGCATTTTTAGATTTAATGGCTGTTTTTTTGGGGAATAGGGGAAAGCAGTACCTTTCAGTGCGCCACAAAAGTTTGCTCCCATGTCCTGGATGCATGTAAGGACATAATATGCTCATATCCTCTCTCAAGTCAGTGTTTATGAATCTGTCTTGCACTGAAATTAACTTGACATGAGCTTGAAATAAGACATTTTTGTGAGCTTATTTTTTTGAGAGAGGTATAGATGATTTTTTTTTCCAAAAAAATGAAATCACAATAAATTTTTTCCAACCATAAATAAAATTGAAAAAAAAAATGTATTCCTTAACACTTGAAAAAAAGGGTGTAAAAACGTACGAAAAATAATATTTCATCATAATTGTTTGATTTTTGTTTACAACTTTTTCGGCAAATATTACTCTGTGCGTTCTAGGCAGTTAACTTTTGATATAATTTTCAAAAAATATATTTTAAATGTATCACGAGTCCTCACTTCGTGTGGCCTCTTCGGGGAGTTTGACCCAACAAAGTCCATTTTTCTGCGGTTTTTTCGCTTATAACGATTGGTACGAGAAAATTATGTTAAGAATAAATTGTTCTGAATGAAATTCGTACGAATTTGTTTCTCTCATTTTTTTCCTATTATCTATCGTTGGTCTGTAAAATGACCCCAGAAATAGCTCAATGTACGTATCTCTCATTTTTTTGGAATTTTTCTCATTCCTGATATCAGATATGAGACAATTAGCCCTATGTGGACGTACTCCGCGTCAAATTTCCCTTTAGAATGTTATATTAGCTTTTTTGTATCGCTTATCATTGCCTGCTGTAAAATAACCTTGGAGATAACTTATTCAGTGAGATACCCATCTTTCATTCTTTCTTATTAGTTTTTTGCGTTATTCTCGATTGTAGCAACAGATACGAGGAAATTAGCTCCATGAGAAATTTATCTTGAGGAAATTCCCTAAAAGAATGTGTTATCACTTTTTTGCTATCTTTTTTAGTTTGGGTGTAAGGCTTTGAGAAAAGTTGAACGTGTTAAGTTAGGGATGGAAATCCAATATACCGTGTGTCCAAGTGATTTATGTTCGAATAGTGCAAAAATCTCAGTTTCTTGATTACATAATACCACTTAAAGTATAATTTTGAATCGAAAATCATTTTTTAAATTATTTTAATGAATTTAATGGTTGATAAATTAATTTCGATTGCATTACAATTTCTTTGCATTTGAAAAAATCAATTTTTTTTTTTTTTTTTTTTTTATGTGCCGTGTACTGCCGCTTAGGCCAGAGGCACGTGCTATTTAAGGGTGGATAGATTAAGTGAAGAAGATTGGCTTTTTTGAGGAAGGTGAGGAGGGAAAATAATTGGAAAATACATTTTTTTCGCTGATTCTACAGGAATCACTTGGACGCACGATATATAGTGAATTGAAGTGATTTAAAATAAATAAATAAATAAATAAATAAATATTAAGTGTTCTCAAGCAAACTCTTGAAAAAATATATTATAAAAAAACTCATTATTACAGACTCATCAAATTCCTTTCTCACTTTACAAAATATCTTTAATAATCACCTAATCGTAAAAAAAATCCTTCAGATTAATAGTTTAGAAAATAGAGAAGTCAATCATTATTTTAGTAAAAAAAATTTAAATTAGAATTTTTTCGCTATTTTCTTCAAAAATCAGTTAAAAATGTGAACGGTTCGAATTTTAAAAATTTCTAGCTCCTCTTCCCCCTCCCCGCAAAAAATTTAATCGTTTGGGGCTTATCGTTCTTGAAGCATCATTTTATGCTCTCTTCACTGACATACCTAATCGTTGTTTTAGAACAAAAAATTAAAATTGGAATTTTGTCGCTATTTTCTTTAAAAATCAGTAAAAAAAATACATAATTTTCGAATTTAGAAAATTTTTAGCTCCTCTCCCCCCCCCCTTCCCCTCCAAATAATGAAAATCGATAAGGGCTTATCTTTCTGAAGCATAATTTTATGCTCTATTCACTAGCATACCTAATCATTGTTTCATTTCAAAAATTTAAATTGGAATTTTTTCGATATTTTCTTCGAAAATCCGTAAACAATGCATAATTTCAAATTTTGACATTTTTCAGCTCCTCCTCAAATCATTAAAATAGATTAGAGCCAGGGCTGTATCCAGAAATAGGAAAATTTAGCGACCCACCGAGAGATCCTATTTTTAACGGCTCAATTTTTTCACTCATTTTTCAAATTATGGATTTATGGGATTTCTTTGGTTTTTTATCAAGATTTAGAAATCAAAATGGCCTAATTTTTACATCAAACGATCCAAATGCATCACGACTCATCGAGATTTTCTCGATGACTCGCCTGCTGGATCCGAGCCTGATTAGAGCTTATTGTTTTCGATGCATAATGTTATGCTCTGTTTAATGGCATAATCATGATTTTAACTGGAAAAGTGTGAATACGTTTTGAATCGACATTTTTGGTGTTTTTATTGCGTAAAAATGGCGCCTATATGATCATAAATTCGTCATCTATGGTCAAAAAAATTTGAAAATTTTTCAGCGCACATTTTGAAATTGTCGTGAAGAATTTTTTTTCTTTTATTTTGAAAAAGTACAGATCGACCAAAACTTTGTCCCTTCGTGCCACTCTGAAAACGACACTTCGTGGATTTGACCAATGAACCTAGATTTTTTAACGCCCCTTTATCATGTAGAAAACTTTTCATAAATAAGAAATTAACTGAAATTAATCGAGTGGTGTTATACGCGTGCATAGAAAAATGTTGGCTGGGTTTGACCCCCTACCCCCCCCCTTCCTTATTTACACCTCTGTACCTTGTTGACGTTTTGTGATTGTAATTCGACGTTCGTGGTTGAGCGGAAATAGAGAATTTTTTAAATATTCAAGTACGACATGAAGTTAACCTAAAATAACAAAAAAACGTAAAAAAGTGGAGGGAGGGAATACGATGTATATTTTATAGATAATTATACGTAAAAGATGCGTGTATGTGCCAGCGGTATTTATCTGCTAACGATAATGAAATCAGTAATGTAGTCGGAGTTAACGTTATTCTTGAACGTCGATCGTGGGCTTAATAAACGTCTCATTTAATTGCGACGTTGCCGCCTCGTCGATCGTATTAATTACGATCTTTGGATGAATTATACGATTGATTTTCGACCATTACGATTTCATCGTACATCTGGTCCGAACGTGCAGGGCGCCTCGGCGACTTATCGAAGTTCAAGGTAATGTCGAGTATTTCACGCGAAGCTTTTTGTTTCATTTGCACGTCGAATGTGATTCGTTTTTTGGAATCGTTACGTCTATCCGGTGAAAAGAGCTGTACGACCAATATCATGGTTTTACAAATATTTTGGCATTTGGATAAAAACGATCATTTGACACGCATTAGGTGGTACGTGCGTGTAGAACGGGGGTTGCGCGGGTGGAGGGAGAAAATGAAAAAACAAATCTCATTCGCGTTCGCTTTTCGCCTCAGCACGTAGGTTATTTTTTTGTACGCTTAATAAATATTATCAGCGAGCGATAATGTACGTGGCTAATGGGCGCATAAGGAGAGGTTTCGAGATACGTTTCAATTTTTATAAAAGGACTTTGTACCGATGATATCGAGTGTGGAGGGAAGGAAACCGCGCGCGCGGGTTTTCGAACGTACGGGGTCGCGTTATCAGCGCAACGAAAACTACGCGAATGGTCGAAAGGTCGCCTTTTTATCTGTTTTCTCGTACCATCTCTTGTACATATTCTTATATATTATGTTATATTTTTTTTTATTTTAAATAAACTCGTTAGATACGCGTGGACGCGGGCGGCGAAGAGCGGAGTGATAAATACTCGGAGGTTTCGACTTTGATATTTTATTTTCGACATTTTTATCTCGACGTAACGCTTCGCCTTTCTCTCGCTGTGCGCTTTGGGGGTGGGCGAGAAAGAAGTCGGGGGATTCGGACTTGTGTGGTTTGACGATGGGTATTCGGTTCGAGTGTTACGGCTTTTCCGAGTGCGGTCTTGTTCGACGATGGTGTTCGGTATATGCGGGTCGTGCCGGTCCCGTGTGCCAGTACAAGATGTGATCCGGTGGATGTGTTTATCGGTTTAACGTGTCACCCTGTACAGATTCGAATTACGAGGGTTTTCGCGATCTTCGTGTTCGACGGTGATGGAAGATTACGACGATGGAGTTGGATTTTCAAACAGGTTAGAATGAATATTTTTATATTTCGTTTAGAAGTTGTTGTAAGGAGAATGTAACGTAGAGGGGGAAGGGGTTAGAGTTCAGTAATTGCGTCAAATGGTGTAATGTTTTTTTTTGGTTTTTTTTTCGTTTATATGAATAATTTTTATTTTCTAAGAATTATTTTTTAATCTGAAAAAATAGTTGATCGATTATTCCGTTTAAAAAAAAAAATTAATTATTTTGACAAATTAAAAATTTTCAATATTGATCCGGATGGTATATCACGACATTTTTGATCTGTTGAATTGACCCTTCAGTGCTCTATTAAGGCAACCAAAAAATTATTTTTGAAGTTCATCGATGTTTTCAACTACATTTCTTCTTCCTATATTTTTAAAATTTTATCGCAAAGTTTGAGAAAAAAATTCAATCCCACTATGCTAGTGTATCGCATGTTTTCTGAAGGAAAAAAAATTGAAAAAAGAAATAGGAAAAAATTCTAGAATCAGTCATTTCTACTTGTAACCGTTGTACCCTATCTGTGAATTGGTACGTTGTTCTACCTTCCCCTCCACCTCCCCCTCTTTTCAGTTCTTAATATTTCCGTTGACCGCTAAACATATATTTTTAGGCATTAGTATATTTTAAAAATTGATATAAAAAAAATGATATTATAAATGAAATCCACTCTTCCTCTCCCTCTCTCTTGTAATATGGATTTATTATTAAGTTATGATTATTCTTCTATTTATTAATAACTCGGCTCGAACGAGGTGGGAGGAGAAGGTTATAGTGCATTTTTTTTCGCTTGTCGAATCTATGAGGTCGAATTGTAGTGATTTTTTAACGATTACAAATCTCCAACTTTCGATAAATTGTTCAAGGAATGTTTCGAGCGCTGATAATGAATTTTTGTTTGAAATAAAAAAAAAAAAAGAAAAAATTTATGGTTGATAGGTATACAGTACTTGGGTGTTTAAAAGTTTTAATATCGAACAAGAAGTATTTTATGAATTATACGTCTGTACTGCACTATAGGGCATTACAGTAGTGCCGCAGGAAGCAAAAATATCGAAAATGAAATGAATGGGCATACGCATAACCTTTCGCATGTATATCACTAATATGAAAGCGAAATTGAACATTGATCTACTTCTCCTTCATTCCTATACCTTTGTGTAGTGAAGTAAATGCAGGCTTTTTTGTAGCAAATTTTATTCACGAATGTGTAGGCTAGAGCTTCTAAAAGAATGTAATAAAATTCATTATTTTTTGGTGGGCAGCGTAGTCCCTAGTTGAATGTAAAACTCGTCGAAAATCTTTTTTTCGCTTCATCTCTTCAGGGCTTGATTTTATGGCGGAAATAGCTCAGTGAAAATTTATTCTACTCTCAATTTTCTATCGATTTTGTTTGAAAAAAATTTTCTGTACGAGCCCTAGGTTCGAAGTTGGAGAATTTGGAAAACTACGCGAATCCATAGGAAATCTGAAAATCTTCATAGGGGGAAAAAACCAATTTTTTTCGAAATGATTTTGTGGCAGTTATTTCTGGAAAGTTGTGAGTCACTGAGTCACATTAATAAAGAGAAAAAAAATAAACAAGTTTTTCACCCCGCGTGAAATTTTTGATATGCAATAGATTTGACTTGAAACCAAGAAGTAAATTTACATTTTATGTTCAAGCCAAAATTACATGTTTTTCAAATATTTCCGGCCTAGACTCGAAATCAAGTGGTTTTATCGTCTGATTCTTGATTTCATTGGTTCATTTGAAAGCTCTTTTAATGAGCTTTTAGATGAAGTAAGCCAAAAAATTGTGGAAAATTGCTCTCAGGAGGCATACCTTTTCAAAATTTTGGAGAACGAATTTTTTTCTACATTGATAGAAAGTGGGTATTAAGGTGGGTGGAATTTCGATTTTTGTCAAAAAGTGAAAAGAGCGGTCGTAATAGTCGCTAAATGACGTTAAAAGGATGTTATAAAAATTTCATCTTCCCCACTTAATTTCGAGAACCTCTAAAATGAAGTCAGAATTCAATAAATTTACCAAAAAATTAATTTTCGAGAAGTTCAAAATTTTTTCACCTTCCAAAGTCATATTTTGTCGTTTAAAGAGCTAAATAAATTTTTGTTGCCAATTTTTTCATGAATTAGTATCTCTAATTCATTTCCAAATGTTTTCCAAAAAGCACCAATTTTAGGTATTTTTAAAAATGAACAATACATCGATAATGTATTAGTCGTGTGCGTAGTATTAATTTAATTGAGGTTTTTACGGAGGGGGGGGGTTCCTTAAGTCTGAGTTTTTTGATGATAAAACATCTATACAATGTAATTATAGAATAAGAGTGTAAATTTTTGCGATGTGGAAATCGAGCATATTTTGCCTTTTGAGACCAAAATAGCCTAAATTAAGTCCATACTGTGCGCGCAACCAATAAATTACCTATGTGTTGTTCATTTTTGAAAATAACCAAAATTGGTACTTTTTTGAATGAATATTTAAGATTATTATCTCATAGATTGAAAAAAAATTGTGGCTAAATTTGTTTCTCTTTGCTCTTTGGGCGACAAAAGATGAGTTTGGAAAGTCAAAATTTTTATTTGCCCAAAAATTCGTATTGGGAGGTCTAAAATTTGATTTAGAGGAGCGAAATGTTTATGATGCCATTTTAAGGACATTTAGTAACTGTTGTGATCAGCCCGTTTATTTTTGAAAAAAGAAATCTTTCCTATACGTCTATGCATGTTGATTTGGTTTCATCGTAATGAAATTTTCTAGAAGTTAATTTGAAAGCCAGAAGAACTCTGTTTCATTTCGTACGGTAAAAAAAAGGGGAACATAATTTATTAAGTTGTGTACTAGGTCCTCTTATATATCATGAATTTATTAACAAAAAAAAAAAAAAAAAAAAAAACTTGATAGTTCAAACCATAATACTTATGAAATATGCTATGCTGGATGATTGAGGGACGGGGGGAAGGGTGATTCAACCCATATATATTTGTACGCCATTTTATACAGTTTGAATTCGCCATAACTTTCCCATTTATAATTTTCATAATCTCATATCCTAATCTCATGGTTTCAAAAATGACGACTGGAAGAAGAGGAGGGGGAGGGGAGCATCGCGACTTACATGAAGGTTCGTATTTCGACGCTGGGTATGGTACGCGCGACTAATGATGAAAAATTTCGACCGCTTCAAATTGATAGGATAAGAATTTACCCTCATGATTGGCGTCCCGTATGTACACATGCGTGCGCCAGATAATGGTCTAACGAGACGAAGGGGGCTGGGCCGGATTCTTAATTAACTTAATCAACGCTATAAAGGAAAAGGGCGCGTTGTTCGAACTCGGCACGAGAAAAACGTGGTAGTTTATCATTTTCGATTAGGAGACGGAAGGGATTCGTGGAAGGGGGTGAATTTCGGCGTTTATAAATTTAGAATGTAATTGAAGCAATAGAGTGGCCATTCGATTCGCCGGATGCGAAATTTAAATACCGGTCGATGGAATTTCACTACGATCGGACGAGTCGCAGGGCAAATTTGGCCGAGTGGTAATTAAAGGTCTTTTCATTTATAGCTTTCTGGTGCTCAGAAGTAGCGGGTGTTTTTTTCTATATTCTTGACGAGGTTTTTTTTTTTTGAGAATGAATCTTACTCGTATTGTGTGGCGAGGACAATCGAATGCAGCGATTTAGGTTGTATTGAGGAGTAAAAAAGACGAAGCGTCGGATATTCGATATTTTACACGAGACGACGTCTTCTGTATTGTGTTGGAAGGAGCAAAACGATTGTACGATCAAAAGAGGATACGATGAGTGTATTTTTTCGACCGCGTAGACTATACGAACATCTGTTCGGATGGTACCTCTGGTGTATTGGAAATACGTGTGCACAAACGACGAAGAGGTTGGGTGGAAGATTTTGGGGAATTCGCGCGCCCAACTCGGCTTAATTTGATTAATAGCCGAAGATGCGGCGCGGTCGGCATTTGGGCCATATATGTGACGTACACGGTGCACGGTGTATCCTGTAAAAATAATGTAATTATCGATTTAATAAAATCGCGGTAAAACGCGAAGACGAGGCGGCGGCATGGTTCCATTATCGTTATTAGGTAATGACGAGCGTTCGCTGGTCGTACAGGGAGAGGCGTCGCGTCGCTTCGCAGGTATACCGTACGCTCGTACTCGTTACCCGATTTTCTTTTTTGGTCGCCGAGCAGAAATGGGGAAGGGTTTATATAGGTGATTACGTAATCGCGATTAATTAAGGCGAATGCGCCCGCACTCTGTCGTCCGTTAGGAATTCCGAAAGGCGGCGTTGTTCCGGTACGTCGTCGTACCGCGATGATATTCAATTATCGGATAATGTAAATCTTGCCGGCTGTTTCCATTAAACTAATAAATCCAGGCCGATGTGTCGTCGGAGGCGACGAATGCAGCGGTTCGCTGCGACGTTTCGGATTCACATGAGTCCTTTGCACGTGTTTCGAAAACTGTGCAGGGTGTACGACGAAGAGATTATGAAGGCGAGAAAGTGGCGACGAATTGAGGATTAGGTTCGGTCGCTGATTGCAAGATATGGGTGTAGCGAAATCCCAGCGAATGGTGTTCTCACGTGGTATTCGGGTGTAACGACAGTGGTTCATGCGATGAGAATTATTTTCTAAAGTTTTATTGCCTTTAACTGATTTTACTGTCAATTTTTTTTTTTCAAAATTTGTCGATTCTTTTGTTACAAATTATTCATTGATTAGCGATTTTTACCCAATTATTAGTCGAATAATTTTTTGGTAGTATTGATTCGAGTAATTATCGATTACGATTTTTTCTCAACATTTTTATTTTATCGATTTTCATTCCATGTTATCGATCAATCGACTTTTTGAATTATTGATTTTTTTTTTGTCCTTAATGGATTATTCGTCGATGGATTACTTTTTCAGAATTTTTAATTGATCAAATTTTTCTTACCAATTTTTGAAATTAGAAATTGCTCAAAATAATTTATCATTGGATTAGCTTAAAATAATATGATTATATCGTTTAGCTTTTCTAAGCAATTATTGACTAAGTTTTTCAAAAAATAATCAATAAAATTAAAAAAATATAATTTGAATAATTGATTTATTTACAATAAGTATACAAAAGTCTTTTTTTTTTTTTTGAAAATAATTGATCATTTGATTGAAAAAAATTATGTAATGAAATGTTTTTCTCAGAAATAATCAGTTATTCAAGTTTCTTTAGAGTAAACGAAATTCATCAAAATGATTAATCATTCGACTTCTTGAAAACTGATCAGTCAATTTATTTCATCAGGAATTACTAAAATATTGATTTCCTTGAAATACGTGTTTATTAGTTACTGTTTTTCTTGAAAAAGGATTGATCGTTTAATTTCAAAAAATCATTCATTTTCTCAAAAATAACCAGTACACATTTTGTTCAAAAGAAGTGATCATTCAATTTTTGGAAAAATTATCGATTAATCGATTTATCGATTTTTGGTAAAATTATCGATTAATCGATTTATCGATTTTTGGTAAAATTATCGATTAATCGATTTATTGATTTTTTGGAAAATTAACGATTAATCGATTTTTGCGAAATTATCGATTAATCGATTTTTGCGAAATTATCGATTAATCGATTTTTGCGAAATTATCGATTAATCAATTTATCGATTTTTGCAAAAATTATCGATTTATCGATTTTTTGGAAAAATTATCGATTAATCGATTTTCTGAAAATAATCGATTGATCGATTTCTTGAAAAATAATCGACCTGTCTATTTCATGAAAAAAATAAATCAGTGTACATGTTCGAAAAATAATAAATTATTTATTTAAAATAATCGATCAATGAATTTTCTGCAGAATAAACCTGTCAATTTCATGAGAATAATTAATCCGTGCACATGTTCGAAAAATAATAAATTATTTATTTGAAATAATCGATCAATCGATTTTTATGCAAATTACCAATATTGGTATGCTTTTTCAAGAAATAATCAATTGTTCTCTTCAATTGATTTTTTGATCTTTTTTTTTTAAATGATTGATTATTCGATTTTTTCGACAAATAGTTAATCAGTCGATTTTTGCAAAAATAATCGATCGATTTCTCGTCAAATTATCGCTGACCGAATGAAGAACGATCATAACATTAACGGATCCCCTTAATCGTACGAGTACGTCGTATGCGCGTCAACGAGAAGATGCATCGAGTACACGCGGTAACGATGGAAATACTGGTTGCGTGTAGAAAGTGCTTTCTCTGTAGGGGGTACTTTCGATTAATTCGTGTTCGGAGCGCTGCCGTCTGCGTGCGTGGTTCGTCCCGTTGTTTCCATTTGTCGAGTCGTAGAGTTACGGCGGCGATGTATGGCCATAATACGTATTTTCGACGACGTAATGTTTGTTTAATTTGTTAAGTCAGCCCTTTCGAGTTGGAATGGTACACGCGTTTGCACGGCTATACGATGAACGACAACGATGTTTCAGTGATCGTCGACGTAGGGAATAACGCGGGTGTTTTGTCGATGTATGGTTCGGTTCTGTGTGGGTTTTTTTTTAAATACCTTTAAATGACAGTCGAAGTGTAATTCGAGCGATTTTTCGAAGTTCGATGATCTATGTTATTACCGCGCGGTTGTGTTGTTGGATACGAGAATCAAGAGGTGTCGCGAAAGTAACGTTGCGAAGGTTATACGGGGTCTGTTTGGTTCGAAGTTCGAGGTGAAAATTCGCGAAGTTCGTTTCAAAAATAGTGGATTTGTTCGCCCTATTGACAAGATAAAGGTACCGGAAACTGGTCGTTGCTGTATCAGGTGGGTTCACGTTATCGAAATATTTATTTATTATTTTTATTAATTCGCTAATGTACCGGCGGTTCGGTTTGATGTAATAATCGAGTTAGTACTCGTTCGCTAATTAATGGAAGCCCGCGTTACGGAAATGAATTAGGTTATTCGAGAAATTCGTCAAATATTTGATCGGCTGTTCGGTTACCGTATTTACCGGTCAATAATCCGCGACACTTGTTTATACTTCACGGCTGGCACTGCCGGAGTCGATTACCTTGATTTACGCTCATTCGGACGACCTTGCTTTAATTCGGCGAGTTATTACGATGGCTCACGTATATTCACTACCCTCACGACGAACTCTCTCCGAGGGGGTCTCGAGGCGATTATCCATTTCTTTTAGTCCATCGACGAGGCTGATAGCGAATCCAGAAGCTCAGTTGTGTTTCGTGGTTTATTAGGAGCAGAGAGAGACTGGGGTGATTTCAAAATTTACGGTCATTTTGTCATAATGAAAGAAGGAATTTTCTAGGAAGGGGAAAGAGGGAATTTTCGTCCCTTGAGCTATGTTAAGTTAGCGAAATGCTTTTTGTTTGTTATTGTAATCCGGCTTCGTTCTTTACGGAGTCCGTTACGGTATAAGGCGACGTCGAAAAGGCACGCCGATATTACGAGTTAATCGCGTGAAAAATTTCGAGACTGCGAGTTTTCTCCTTCGGGAAATTTCTCGCCTAAAGTGAATTTTAAATCGAATTAACGTAGGTGGCGAACGAAACGAAAATCTCGTTATCATTTGCCCTATATAAACGAAAGGAATGCAGGAGTTAAACAATAGTTGGTGAGGGGAAAGCGTTTTAGCGGAGGTTGGAATATATTTTAGTAAAAAACGAAGTGGGAATTTAATCAATTTTTAGAAGCATTTATACCCTTAATGAAGGCTGTGAGATAAATTATTCCATTTAATTTTCTGTTTTTTTTTTTGAGCTCAATTTATAACTTGAAAAGGACAGCTATTACAGCCTACAAATCTATACGTTATGTATCTCTTTCCCCCCCCCCCCCCATCAAATGAAATTCACAAAAAATTTGGTGAGAGACTCTTCTTCGAAATAAGAATAAGCTACATTTTCGTTTTTTGGATACATCTCAAAATGACGAATCACTCAAAATTTGAGGGAGGTTGGAGAGGGGGTAAATTTTTTAAAATTCTTGTTTTTGATCTCATGTGAAAGAATTAATCAAGAATAACAACATATCCAAATTTCAGTCTCCTATGCATATTTGGAGGGGAGTTAGAGCCTAAAAAAACTTTTTGAAGAAGTTTTGAGTCGATGAAATTTTTTGAATCGTCACATATTTCCTTATCAAATCAACATACAACAGCGAAACTTTGTGTGTGGAGTTAGTTTATGATCAGAATATGACCCTTTGAATTTGAGTCAAAATGGATTCAAAATGGCGGATTGTCAAAATTTGAGTAGGGCTTAAGCAGCCTCAGATGACTTAAAATGTTATTAATATGGACTCATATGATTATTGCTGATAATACGTATGCTATATCTCTAATTTATTTTCACTTATAATGTTAGAGGGGAGAAAGAAGGGTTATGGACCTCAAATAGTGGTGGGGGTATATGAGAGGTCAAAAATTTCTTACTGTGATGTCGTACGATAGAATGAGCTCAAGTGAATACGCTATTCTGATATTAATTTCCCAGGTCAATTTAGAGGGGAGTTAGAGCGAAAAACGAATTTTTGGAGGGGAAGTAATAGCAAGAAATTTTATGAATTTTCCATATCTCCTCACCAAATCGACCTAATAAGGTCGAAATTTGTATGTGGAGTTAGTTTTAGACCAGAATATGTTCCTTTGAATTTGGGCCAAAATGGATCCAAAATGGCGGTTTATCAAAATTTGAGAAGAGCTTGAGGAATCTCAAATGACTAAAAATGTGACCAATTTGGACTCATATGATTATTAGGAATAAGAACTGTATTCTGTTTCAAATTAATTTTAATTTATGATGTTGAAAGGGAGGAGGAAGAGTTATGGGCCTCAAAATGTGAGGGGTAATGTATGATGTTGGAGAGGAGGAGAAGGGGTTATAGGCCTCAAAATGTGAGAGGGTCCTTTACTGACTAACTTATTCTGATTTTAGTTTTCTCAGTGAATATGGAGGGGAGTTGAAGCGAAAAACTTTAGAGAGGTCAAACTTCGTAAATAGAATTAGTTGATGAACTCTTTATTTTGGGTCGAGATAATACCCAAGATGGCGGATCGTCTAAATTTGAGTATAACTCGAACAGCCTTAAGTTATAAAAATTTGAAAAGTTTGAGCTCATATGATTATTACAGGCAAGAAACGCGTTATTCTAAATTTAACTTCTCAAGTCGTTTTGGAAGAGACAGGGGAAGGAGTTTTTAGACTTGATGCTGGATGTGACTTGTACGTTCTGCACATGATGGGTTTAGCAACGTTATTTGCAAACCTGAACCAGCTCCAATTAAAAACTCATCTCCATTATTACAGCATGGCTGCTTACATTATTTTTTTACGATAATTAAAATGAATACGCGTATGGCCAAACGAAGAATGTGTTCGATTCGAGCGGCGATTTTTTCACAAAACGGAGACCAAAGGGAAGTAATTCAACGTCGTTGCGCGGTACCGGTGAAAAGGGAGCGCGAAAATATAAACAAAACGTCGAGAAGATTAGAAAAACACTCGGAACTCGCTGGCCGAGAGCGTAGAAGCGCGCGTGAATTACGTAAATAAGACGTGGACGTGTAAAACCACACAGCGACATCGCCAAATTCGCGCCGCGACGATAAATATTAGTCGGCGATGGCTGGGGAGGCGGTGGCGGCGGCGAAATTGCGAGCTATACCGCGCCGCATCGTAGCCACATCGCCGTTGACATAGGAGAGCGTCGTTAAAACGCCCACCGACTTCTGTTTCGTAGTAGCGATGAATGGATGAGAGGGATAGGATGGAAAAACGACCATGTTGATCATGTGTGCATGTGATAAGGATATTTTTTATCTGGTAATTTTTTTTTCTCGAATGGCTTCGAAATATTTGTTCGTTGGAAGATGTTCGTAGGGTTCTAACAGCCATATGATGCGTAATACAAAGCTTCCACTGGATTACGCTGAACGCTGACAATATTGGGAGAAAAATGTCGAGTAAATAGATGGCCTTCGGTTAATGTTGTGCTGTATCTGAGCCATTCAAATTTTCGTGCATTTCGAGGCATCTACAGAATGATTCATTTGCAGATTGCGAGTATTGCGTTGGTGTGGTATTCGTTGAGATGAACAAAAAAGTTCGTTTACGCGTATGCTCCGATAGGCGTACATAAAACATGTGCAATAGTCTGCTAGGGTTTGTTTAAATTCGCTACGAAAATGATACGAGGACGTGGTAAATTATTCTTAACAATAATATAATATATAATTTTTTTAATTTATTTTTCATAAATGATTTATTTATATAGATAATTTTTTTTTTCTATCCCAATATAAAGCGATAAACATATGATCGCGCATATAATAACTGTCTAATGCGCATGCGCAGAAGCAAACGCATCTTAATTCCTTTTCTAGGGAAAAATTGAAGGTACCTCTTCTAAAATCTTTTTAGGGACAATTTCATCCTGCCCCTCCCCCCCAAAAAAAAGCTTTTATTTTCATAATGAAAATGAGATGGTGTGGCCTCGAATTTTTCGAAGCTCCAAAAATCAATTCTGTTCTGCAAAAGGGAAGTTACGCCTCCCTTATTTTCTCCTCGAAGCATTAAGTATGAAAGCAGTCTCTTTCCTCTTGAAAAACAAAGTTTATGAAATCATATTCGCTTCAACAAAATTACGGTGAGTAAAATTATTATCCAAAAATATTGAATAAAAATAAAAAATCTCAAATATCGAACTCATTGAATTTATTTAGGTACCCCGAGGGGAAAGAGGTAAAGAGGTAAAACAATTTTTCATTTTTTATATTTTTTTTTAGCTGAGTTTTTAACTAAAAAACGACAGCTATTACAGCCTTACTTTTTTTTAAAAGCCTTTGATGCTCATTTTTAGCCAGTTGAGAATATTTTCTCTTCTTAGAGTGATTTCTCATGAACATACTGTTTCCCTAATCACTTGGGCCTTCAGATGGAATTTTTTCATTTCTATTCGATTTTTACTTTCTTATTTTCAACTTTGAACCCCCTTCCGCCTCTGTACTTTGCAGAAATCGACTTCAGTGACTGAATTTTTGGCAGTCAGATGCCCAAAAAGTGTTCTACTAGTTTTACCTTGTATAATCAGAGTTCGTAAAAAGCACTCGCAATTACTCTTTTTTGCTCAATGAAATCACAATACTCGTGACATGGAACAAAAATGACGCATCGTGATACTCTTCTTTGGTAGCGCCTTAATATCGAGTATATCGAAAAATGTTGGCAGAAATTCGCATTTTACGATCGTGCTTAATATTTTCATAGAGAAAAGTCTAAAAAAGTTTGTTCTGCTTGAAGTTTCAAAAATTAAAAACTAATAGTTCCTTGTATGAGCTTTTTTTGTTGTAAAAAATGACGCTACAAGAATAATATGTAATTAAGTCGTGAAAAAACGTAAAATGTTATCCGCTCTCCTATGGCCTGTATACATGATTGTATAAAGAATAATCGAAGGAAGAATAAATTTCGTATTTTAGTATGTAATTTATTTGTAGTTTTTGTAGTAGTACTCATTTAGCATGTCTTGACAGATGATGAAAATTTTTTTTAACGTAATTTTTTCAACTCGAAAACCTTTTCAAATTTTACTTTTTTAACCATTCTATCGGCGAATTTTTTATTTCTTTGTTCTTCTGTTTGTTGTATTTGATTGTTTCGAATTTTTATTAAATAAAAGTGGAGTTTCTTTCAGAAGTAATTTTCTTTGTGTACTATAGGTGTTTGTTTTTGCTCGTAAAAAGTTCAAGAAAACTTCTAAGAAATGTAATTAAAAAGTGTCGAAAAGGGTGATGAAAAAGTGATGAATTTTTGATTCGGAAAGTTTCTTAGACATCTTGTCATTATTTACAACAAAAAAGTTGGTATGAGATTTTTGCCTATTGGCAATTTTGAAGGAGTTGTAAGAATTTTCGAATTGTGAAATGCAAATTTCCTTCAGTACTCAAGTGGGAAAAAATTTCAATGTTTGCCTTCACCTGCACAACCTACCATGGCTGAAGTCCTTGTACTACGCTTGGCCATAGTAAGCTGTGGAGTAAAGAAGAAATTGCTATTCTTCATGCACTAATTGTTTAGAACGAATAAGTTGATATAAAATTTTTACCCGTCTGCAGTTTTGAAAGAGTTGTGATAATTTTCAAGTCGTAACATTTTCTAGTTCTTTCAGTATTCGAAGTAGGCGAAGATTTTGCGTTGCCTTTTTGTTTTCAATAATTGAGACAAGAAAATTTTCAACGTAACTTTCGGAGAATGAAAATTTACCTCCATCTCTATCTTTATCCATAACGAGGTGTACTGAAGTGTTGGAAGGTTATGCAGTGAGGAACACATCTTTGTTTTCAATGATTTGCTGAATGATTGATTATTCTTGTAGCAGTTGTTTTCAAAGAAAAAATTGATGTGAAGTTTTTGCCGGCTCGAAATATTGTAGGAGCTAAGAAATTTCACTAATTTAAAACTCAAATAATTCGTTCCATGTGGATGAGCATTTTATGTATTTGGTTTTGTTGCTTATAATAAACGCCAGAACAATCTGCGATCAAATGACCCAAGAAATTAAAATGATTTCCCCACTTCATCATGCTTGCACGTGATCCTTGTAAGACATGGAGAGGTTAACAGATTACCTTTTCTTGATGCAGGGGCGTAACTAAGGGGGGATGGGGGGAGCTTCCCCCCAGGTGTTTTGAAAAGTTGGGAAATTTATAATTATTCAATGCTGAAATTGGGAACTTGAATTTCTTTTGGGAAAATAAGAACTCGAATAAAGTCGAACTGATGCCAACTTATATCATGTATAGCGCAGAACCCGGTACGTAGCCTCCTTGGCTTTTGGAAAGTTGGTAAATTTGGAGTTTTAGCGTAAAGTTGGGAAAGTAAACAATTTTTTTGAAGACTAAAAAAAAAAAAAAAAAAAAAAAAAAAAAAAAAAAAAAGGGTCAACAGTTGGAATTTCATGGTTTGGTTTTCTCCACCCACCCACCTGAAGAATGTCCTCGGTACGCCCCTGTCTTGATGACTTGATTGTGGATTGTTGTCGTACTCATTCGTCGCAACAAAAAAGTTTATGTAAAATTTTTGCCTTCTTGGAGTATCGAAAGAAGGGGGCAACTTCATAAATTAAAAACACCTATAGCTCCTTCAGTTTGGCACATATTATGTAGAGTAAAATTTTATTTCAGCTTTTTTATCGTAAATAATAGATATAAGATCTATATGTAATCAAACTACCAGGAAAAAAATTTTATTTTTTCATTCAAGGTCCATCATGACTGGGATATCCCCCCTCACATTTTGAGGCCATAACCCCTCCTCCTCCCCTCCAACATCATAAATTAAAATGAATTTGAAATAAAATATACTTCCTATTCCAAGTAACCATATGAGTCTAAATTGGTCACATTTTTAGTTATTTGAGATTCCTCAAGCTCTTCTCAAATTTTGATAAATCGCCATTTTGTGTCCATTTTGATCCAAATTCGAGAAGTCATATTCTAGTCACTAACTAACCTCACACACTTAGTTTGACTTGTCTAGCTCCATTCGGTGGGCAGTTATGGAAGATTCAAGAAATTTCCTTACTCAGAACTTCCTCAAAAAGCAGTTTTTTACTCGAACTCATCTCAAAATGCACTTGGAAAGCTAAAATTTGATTATGTTAGTGTCCATGACTCACTCTTTCGTATGAAATCAACAATGAAAAATTTGAACCATTTGTCCCTTTTCCAGCCCCTCTTAAAATTTGAGTCATTCGTCATTTTGAATTTTATCGAAAAAACGAAAAAGTTGTTCTGTCGCATTTCTAAGTAGAGTCGCTTACCAAGTTTGTGCTACGAATGTGGGAAAAAATTTATATGCATACCAAAAAGTTGGGCATATGATTACAAATGGTCTAAAACGCAAAAATTTGAACCCCTCCTCCTCCCACCCCTTCGCAAACCAAGTAGGCTGTAATAGCTATGGTTTTTGAGTTGAAAACTCAGCTAAAAATGGAGAGTTAGCTCGAGAGAGTTATTTCTGCCTGAGCGTCAATTTGCATTAATACTCTTGACGCAGATACACGGTTGGGTCTGATTATGCGAAGGAATATCCAAACGATAGGAGAAAAATGTTATCTGAATTCTTCTCAGCGTAATATTCTCTCGAGTAAAATCGTAGTGATTCGCGATCAGTGAGGAGAAAAATATTCGTGAAAAATTCGTCGACATCGCAATCACTCCATTCGGACGGCTCCGTAGGTCGACGAAGAAACGAGAAACGTTCATTAAGGAAATTGTCGGCGAATATTAACGACATAATGGGCCGATATAAAGTACACGAATGACATGTAATCGTGTAGCCCTCGCTCTGATCCAGATTATCGGCCACAACGGGCGTATAAATTGGTCGCATACGCAACGGACGTTCTCGCGAGCCCGAGTCGCGATTATGTGAATTATGTAGTATGAGACAGCTGTGGACGGTTTGGTAACCGCGAAAATATGTAACATTGGAAATACATTCGAAGCACCCGGGACTCGGGGTGGACGAGGCGAATTCCCTATTATTTATGATGTAACCGGATGTCGCGTTTAAACGATAAACATACGCATGGAAACTTAGCGAAATTTGTATTGTCTACGTGACTGGATAATTGGAATTGTTTTTTCGACTTTTACAGGAACAGGATTGGATGGCGAAGCGAAATACGAATGGTGGAGGAGAAGACATCGATGATACAGTACAGGACCACTCTTTTGGAGAGTATAAACTGGTTTTGCGAAAAGTTAATACTGTTCAAAAGGTGGAACTTGTTGCGTGTCTTACAACAAAACAAACGGATTAAAGGAATTTTTTTTCTTACGCTTAGCTTATTAGGGTGAATTTAAAATAATGGTGTTATGTAGGTTGTACGTAGTTCGTAGAAAATGCCCTTGTTGACGTTTCGTTGAACTTAATTGTTTACCATGTGGACTCGTAGCAGGGGTTCGTTATGGTGGTGGAATATCACGAGGAGATTTTCTACGGACTTTTTTTTACTTCCTAATTTTTAGATAATTCAGGCTCACTATTAGTGATAGTTGTAGATAACTGCTTATCTTGTAATCTGTATGGCGTTAATTTAAATATGGAAGTGTTGTTAACGATTAGGATAATATTTTAGAAAGTTTTTACATCTATCTGGTATCTCGTGGATTCCAATCATCGAGCGGAATATCGGCTGATTAACGAGGTAATGAGTTATTTTTTGGTTTATCGATATCTTAATTATCGTACGTGTGTTGTGTATAGGAAAAAATATCGCCGAGGAAAATTTATATATGTTAGCTGGTCCAAATCCGCGGTGGATATTCTGTGATTCGAAAGAACCTTGAAAATTTGATTAATAATTTTGATACGTTGATGAATTTCAAATACATATATGATTAAGAAATAAAAAAAATTCCTGTCAAAAATCTCTTCTTTGCTCTGCTGTAATTTAAATAATTGAAAAAATTATTATAAAAATAAATGAAGAATTCAAATCATAATGCTGAAAATTTATTTAAAAAAAAATATCGAGAAGAAATTCAATTGAAAAAAATTATTCGTAATAAAAAAAAATATAAAATATAAATACGAGCTAAAAATATTTTACGAATGTTTTTACTCACTTGTTTGTTTACTTGCTTAATTTACATGCCCTATACTGCTACATTGGCCCGAGGCACGGGTTGAGGAATTGACTAAATTTGGGGGAGAATGTTTGTGGTTTTGAATAACTTCACGAGGTTTCTCATAGTATTTTTTTGGTCTGCAAATAATTCTCAATTTCAAGAAATTACTGAATTTTGAATCTGAAGAAAGAAAATCAATTATAATAAAACAAGGTGTCTAACAGTGCTCCAAAGCCCTAAGTTCTGGTGAAAGCCTTCATCTGACCGAATGTTCCTATGAATGGAAAAAAGTTCAATGCAAATACTACATTTGACTTCAAAGTCCTGCATTTTCATCCAAAAATCCATAAAAAGATATTTTACCCCACCCCTTAAAAAGTGGGAAATGAAAGATGACATATGTTTTATGAGAAGGGGGGGGGGGAGAAAAATTATTCTTATTCCTGAAAATAGAGGTTCATTTGTAAGTGCCTAATAACAAATATTTTATTTTATATTCAGTTTTTCTAGGAGGGGGAGGGAGAGCAATGAAATGTTGAAGAAGCTGTGCTAATGAATCCGCAAAAGCAAGGATAGTAAGCTAAAAAAACCAACTTGAAGCAAAAATTCAATCTTAAAGCTTTGAGGTTTAAAACTCAAAACTGGCGTATGCTAATCAACTGAAGCTTACAGCTTAAAGCTCAAACTTGAGGCTTAAATTTGAAATTATATTATAAATGTCAAAATCACAGTGCAAAACTTCACAAATGATAAATTTAAAAAAAATATTAGTTTTCATTTCAAGCTTCATTCAAATTAAAAAAAAGTCTGACTTACGGTTTGAAACTTGAACTTGTTATCCCGTAAAAAATAATATTCAAAAATTTCGACGAAATGTATTAAAAGAGCAGTTAAGTATAACTGAACAAATTCTGTTACTTGGTAAAATCATATAAAATAATAATGCCTAAATATTTGGATGAAACGGATTTTTTTCAGTAATTTTAAGCATTTTTAGAAAAAAAATATGATTTTCTTCAACTTTTTTTTTTTTTTTTTTAACGTGCCGTGTGCTGCAGCTAGGGCCAGAGGCACGGAAGGATAGTGGGTAGGAGTCTAGATTTTCGAGAAGATATCGCAGTTTTTCAGGTAAGATAACAAGGACTGGCGCCGTTCTTCAGAAAGGACTTGGGCTAGAGTCAAGGAGCTGGATTGGGAGCCGAAAGATTGAGCGCGTTGGGGAGAGAAGTCCGGGCACTCAAGAAGGATGTGAGAGATGGTTAGTAGGGTCTGACAGGAGTTGCAGTAAGGAGGAGGTTGGCCGCCAAGTAAGTGCGAGTGAGTCAATAAGGAGTGCCCGATGCGGACTCTCGTGAGTACTACTTGTTCTCTTCTGGTGAGTGTGTGGAGAGACGGGCAGGGATAAGTTGAGGTTCTGATGGAACGGAGTTTATTGGCGAGGGGAACGCTGTGCCACTGGGACTGCCATGCCGAGCGGACAGCTGTTTTGAGAAGAGGTTTAAGGTCTGAGATAGGGGATGGGAAGTCGGGTTTCGAGGTTTAACATGATATTTATATGAACTAGAATTCAAATTTTTAATTTTACTTTTATGAATGATGATACCACAAAAAATTAAGGCATTTCACCCATTAAAATTATAATAAAATTTTATTTAGTGGAATGCCTTAATTTTCTCAGGTATTATCATTCAGGCAAATTGAAATTTAAAATTTGAATCATTATAGCTAATGATCATAATATTCCAAAAAATATGGGTATACTTCTGAATTTTAAAGACAAAGTTCTTCACAAATTTTCATTATTTTGTCTTGAAAATTCGCGAATGTCTTTACATTCAAAAGACATAACGTTATATTTGCAATACCTAGAAATTGAGGGGGGGGAGTTTCAGCTCATTATCCCACACATTAATCTAATGAACCTAATTTAAAACTTAGAATACCCTCTAACCTCTCAGACATCCTTAGCAGTAGTCACCATTGCACGTCCCTATTCGCCTTCCTCAGACAGACTAAACTGTTCCAGGAAACCTAGGCCTTACTCTTAAATGTGCTTCTGGCTTGAGTTGCAGTATATAGCACAATAAATAAAAAAACAAAACAAAAAAATTGAAGAGAATAAATAGGTATGAATTTGGATATAATTAAATTGAAGAATATCTCCATAACAAAATTATTAATTGAAATATTTAAATAATAATTTTTTTTCCAGAGCTAGTAAAATTGAAATTTATGCTATTTTACTAATTTTTTGTCGTGCTGTGTACTACTACTTGAGCCTAAAGCACGAGCTAAATTATAGTTTTGGGTTAGCAATATATTTGCTTATTTGAGAGAGATCAGAAATGGTGGGCAGGGGATGAGGGAATGGAGTCATAAATAAAAAAAAAATAAATATATAAATATATATTTTTTTTTACTAATAAATTGAATGAAAATATTCAAAGATGAGTAAAACATGAATCAAAATATGTAGTGAAATTGATGAAATATTTTCGAATGAATATCATCGAAATCAAAAATATGTTTTTGTATAAAATCTTTCCCAAAAAATAAAAATAAAATTCACAATATTTGAAATCTTTGCAGAAGTTCTATAAAATAGCACAAAAAACACGAACTTGTATTAAAAATTTTACACATTTAAAATCAATTCATAGCTGACCTTTTTAGTAATTTTAAATGTATAAAACTGATTGTTTATTCATGTTCTTCTTTAAAATACTGAATATTTTTATTAATTTCAGATATGCTGAATTTTGAAAATTTAATTACTGAAATTCCGAATTATTCGTTAAATAATTAAAAATCCTAAAATTTAAGGTTTTTTATAATTTATAGACATTATCTCAATTTAAAATATAGTATTCAAAAATTAGAAAATAATTCCACTAAACATACGGCAAAATTAATGAAAAATATTTTTGAATTAAAATTAGTTATTTATTTATTTATTGTTTATAAATTATAATATTATTATTATTTTTTTTTTTTGTGAAATTTTCATGCCATGTACAGCTACAATGATTAGAGTCAAGACCGAAGAGGATCAGAATTAGTCCGTGGGCAAAAATAATTTATGAGCAACCCTTCTCGATTCTTTCTTGTAGAAAAAATCCATTTGGAATAATTATGAATGTTTTTCAAATCTAAATTCAAATTTTCTGGTCCCTCTGGGAACGCAATTCTGGAACAATATGCCCCCCCCCTTAGCTGGAGGTGCCGAAATTGAAAATTCTATGATAATATAAAATTTTGATTGAAAAGTGAAAATCAATTTTCTGAATTTCAACCGAGAACTAATATAATATTTTAGTTCTGTACATTTTCATTCTACATCTTGAACAATTTGACTAACATTTTGTGTTGACGCCCGTAACGAAAAACCTCTCGAGTTCCTATTTTTATTAGCTGAGTTTTCATCTCGTTGTATATGTGATAAATTTTCACCTTCAATATGGTGTACAAGGTATATACGCATATCCACTCATTTATTCGTTTGTGTTGTTTTCTCTCGAGCATTTATAACGATATTACCGCATAATACGATTAAAACCGTTAAAACCGAGTGCACAACTTACCGACGAATTTAATTACGTTACTGATTCGCACGCTTTTTGGAGGCCACTAAATATACACACATTGTAAACACGTCTAGACACGACCGTGAAACTCGAAAATAACGTGGTCAATTCGACGCCACCCTTCTGAGTGGTATGAACTTATTTTTGATGTTAATACTGTTCAGAAGGCAGTAGTCGCGTTCGACCGAATTAAATTATTTAAACGGTCGGGTAAGCAGACGTGATTATCTTTTTAGTTGCTTTTTTTTCGTAATCGTGTGTTATGTTTTTTTTTCGAGTTCACTTTTTCGTTATTCCGACTGAAAAAAAGTACCTATGTCGTAGTACCAGTATTTGCATTTCAAACGAACTTTGTCAATTATAATTTACATATTGATTCGGTAGGAAGCTCGTTAAGGCGTAATGTTGCTTTGAGTCGGCACGATTGTTGTGTTAGGTTTTGTATATTAATTTTAGCGCAGATGGATTGTATTTTAATTTAGTTATTAGGTAATAATTTTTTTTTATAAGAAGCTTTTTTTTTAACGATGAACTACCCATGTATTAGGCACTTAATATTAAATATTCGCGTTCGCCGTGACCGGTAGTTTTATCGAGTCGATAAGTGTAATCACTTGTGCGCCAGATAAACTACTAGGTTCGTATTTTCGTTCATCATTAATCGTAGAATTTTCACCATCGCAGATATAGAAGTTGACCATAATTGGTTTATCTTTTAATATCGTTTATCTAGTGGTTCGATAAATGGTGCAGAAGTATTTGGAAACCTCGACCATAGAAATTTCCATCAAGTGGGTAACGTACGAAAAATTAATCTGCGTAACTTTTCATTTCGTCGACTAGATAAAACTTAATTTATTCTATTAACTTTTACGGGTCATCGGACAAGATTATTGGGGGAAGTTTTGATGTGCTGGTTGGAGAAAAATAATCGATGAATTGTTCAACAAATATTAAAAAATTTTATTAATGTATCAACAAAATTCTACAGTATGATCTGTAATTGGAAAAATCTCAATATACTTTTTCCCCTATGGTATATGTAAAGAAATGAATTTATAAAAACAACAAATATGTACTCGTATTAAAAGTACTCTTTATCATAATGTAATTATACTTATAAATGAGATATGGTCCTCGAGTATGTAATATGAATATATGAATATTGTATTAAAAAAATACTTTCATATCTATTAGAATAAATATCTACTCAGTAGTACTGTAACTTTCACGAACACCCTGTATTTTAAAGACATCATTCTATTAGAAGGACAAGGTAACGGTCCTTTATAATTTAAATATACAATCTAGTGATATTGTATAATATGTAGTCCTTAAAAAATTTATCGTAGCTACTTGATTAACCATTTTTCTATCCTCGTGACGATCTACTAATAGAGAGAAGTTAACGAGTGTTAATACGGTAATTTTATAATCTCGATTGTCGACCATCCTTTGTACATTTTTCGGTACAGATATCGTAACCATAGTAATTTACAAGGTGTAAAAAATACGAGTTTAAAAAATTGTTATTGTTCATTTTTGTTATTATATTATTCAACAAACGATTAAATGTTATCAATTTTTTTTTTTTTTTGAAGAGAAAAGAACGAGTAATCGTCAGTCGTCAGAAGTCTAATCAGTATACACTTTATGAACAAATCATTTGGACTTTGAAGGGCTCTTTAATGGAATTTCTCTTTGGGACATAATAACCACATGATTAATCAATGTTACGAGTAAATAATTTTTTTGTTAATACGAAATAATGCGAATAAAATTGAAACTTCGAAAAACGGTGTGTAAGAATTTGAAGGCTTGGTATAACGAAAACAGGTCAACAATCCCATCAACGTTTAATACATCCGGGTCATCATTTATTTATTTATTTATTTTTTTAATTATGAAGTGATGTCGGAAGTAAGGTACATGAGAACGGATATATTATATACGAAAAGCAATTTTGGTAGCTAACCCCTTCGCTAGTATGCCATCTTAGCCCATGAGGTCGAGCCATTTTTTCTTCGACAAGGTATTTAAAAAAAAAAATAAAGGGTTGATTGAAGTTCGTAACGTATGTATATTTTCTGATAAATTTATTGCAACATATTTTTCTGTAGGAGAAAGGTTCTCCATATGTAATGTTAGCCTGGAGCCCAAATTGGTTGAATCATGCTCATGATAGTTATAATCATCTCCTTTTACAAATCTTTCACTCAAAAAATCTGCGAAAAAATAATCACCACAAAAGTATTATCTGCGTTCAAAAAAAAAAAACACGAACACTTCATTTAAGAAATAAACCGAATAAAAATGTTAAGAGATTCTAGAATAATGCGCTAAAAATGGAAAAAGTACCGAGCCAATCTCCCATCAAATACATCCCTCAAATTCGTGGCTCAATCAGTCTACTCATTAATTGACGCGAAACCACTAAAGAATAATTATTACAGAAAAGGAAAATTAAGCCTCGAGGTTTCCCACATCGAAAAACCTTTTCTCGTAAGCGAGCTTAGTTTCATATTTGAAAAAGTATTTTAATTTACGACTACGACCGCAGCATTCGCTTCATTATTATTTAGACCACGTACGCACCAAATTCACGCTACTAAATTTCTCAACGAAAAACAATTTTGGTCGTTGAAGTGAAGTTTAACGATCTGGTAATTTTTACGTTTTTCCATCCTTTCGGTGATGGTATTCGAAACGCGAGTTATTTCGGCCATTTTTTCTCAACATTTGGTATAAATTGCGATAGAAGTATAACTCTTAATGTTATTGATTACCTACCCAACCAAGACATATGAACGGAGGTGTCAAAAATTTTGTAAGGGCTTCGTATATGTCCTGATTGTGATTTTTTTTTTCTAAGGCGCAAAAATTTGGAAAATTATTTTCAAAGTGCTCAGAAAATATTCGTTATGAGATTCAATTGCTCTTACTTAAAAACATAATAAGGCCAAAAAATAAATTTCAAAGTAGACCTGACTACATCAATGCTAAGAATACGTTTAACACACGAAGTGACGCAATACTGAATAATTTTTATCTGAGAAAAATATTTCGTTATATGCGAATCAAAACAGTTTGGGGGGCTAATTGGACAAATCAAAGGATTTGACCGCCACGCTCTTATCTTTCGCCTATGTTGAGGCCAAATTTCTTTTCTTTTTTACAAGAAGTGTAGGGCTGAGGACAAAATAGTGGGCAAAATTTAAGACTTCAGTATTAGGAGAAACATCTGCTAAAATAATGTCCACAAGGTTTACAAAAATTTTAAAATAACACGGAAATTGATTCTTGGACAATTTGCAGGGACGTCTTTATGGGGGTATGGGGGGGGGGGGGTGCCGCACTCGCCAACATTGGAAGAAGTTGGCAAATGGTCAAAAAAATGGAATATTTGCTGTTCGTTTTTTTTTTTGCTTTAACTGACAACTTTGAAAACAGTTTTTGACATTAGGTAGGTACCTATTTACTATTGTATTTCCTTATTTCCTTAAAAAAAAAAGGCAAATTGGTTTACACATTCAGTTTTTCTTAATCAACAAACTTCAGTCTCGCACCCCCTCCCCCTTACAAAAAAAATTTCTTCGTTCTGTCATTGACAATTTGAATTTTTTTCAGTTCAGAGATTATATTTGTTCATTTAAGATCTTGAGACTGAAAAAATTTTTTGCAGGAAAGTATTTCAAAATTTAAGGAATTTAAATCTTTATGAAATATTTTTAAAAATGAATAAATTGGTAATTATGTATTGCGTATAGTTTGGGTCTCATTCGAATTTTCTAGGACTCAGGAGACAAATCATATTCGATTCGTACCTCACAGGTGTTCTTAAAGTGCGAATCATTTGGTGTTGCAACATCTAAATGATTTTATTTTGAAACAAAATTATGATACTTAGAGAAACACTGTGAAATAAAAATCGAAATATTTCATTTCCTTATAAAAAAATTGATACTCTTGGAATTAGAAAAAAAATATACTGTCACTGTTTTTCTCAAGTGTTTAGGCAGAGACAATAAAAAATATGACTTTTGAGCTCAAAAATTCTTCAAATTGACCCACACTTTTTTTTAATGTTGACATCATTTTGACAAATGTTCATACAACTTGAAGAATTATTACAGTATATGACACAACAAAAAAAAAACATTTTTTTTTTCAAATTGATTATATTCCTCCATTTTCAAATATTTTCCTTCAGTTTTTGCTGCTACTTTTCAATTTAAAATGCTCGTAACCAGAAATTTCAATTAATTAGAGGAAAGAACAGGAATAATAATTTAAAAAAATAATATTTAATGTTTCACTTTTGTGTGAAAATATTTACCTTTTTTTTTTTAAATTAAAAAATTTCACATTTTTAATCTTAGAAATTAAATATATTTAAAATTGAAAGGAAGTAGATATTTTGAATTTTTGAAAGTAAAAAATGTATTCAACTAGTTTTGAAGAGAATGTGCTAGTCTTCAGAACCAATGATAATGCTATATTTTGCTTCGAGAGTTGGAAATCCTGGTTATTTCGTAGTGAAACATCGAAATTATTTCATTTTGATACAAAACTATGCTACTCCGGGAATCCTTATGAGCTGAAAATCAGGCATATTTGTATTCTGAATTCTAAAAAACTCAAATGGATTCCCACCACCCATAAATTATCCAAATATTTTTATTCATTTTTGAAAATATATAGAATTTGATGCTTTTCATATCCATGAACCTGGGCACCACTCTTCTACATACTATTCTCAGTTACTCCAGACCATCTTCGCCTTTCTGTGGCGCTCCCATATTCTACAAAAAATCTAATAGTGCACTCTGACAGTGGCATAAAAACCAATTAACCACCATATAGTAGTTATGAACGCCATGGTAATATAATTTAATTTAATTTTTTTTTTTTAAAGTACGAGCACTTCATGTTTTGAAAAAAATTGGCAAATAAAAATTGTTCAGTGTTTTGAACATAAAGTATAACTTGAGAATGTAAAAAAAAATACATAATCCAAAAGTTTTTTTTTTGAAATTTGACCTTATTTTGGCAGATGATCTCATCAGCCCCGAAAACAGGAGCTTTTTCACATTTTTCGAAGATCATTTAGCAATCATAAAATTCGCCCCACCCTACTATGCAATTTAATCGACTTATCTGAAAACCGTAAAAATTCTCCATTTATTATATAACCCACGTCCGCGTAAAGTTGAAGAAAAAACGCTTTATTCATCACCCATACCTTGGTACTAGAATCTTCACTCCGCTTCTACCTCGATAATCGCGTGTAAAGGTTGTTCCTAAACGCTCACACTGCATAATGAGCGAGCGGCGTAATTATAACTGTCGCTAATTGACTACCGCCTATTTCGACTAAGTTTAGACATCGGGTATGCTTCGTATTTAAACATTATTAAAGTTACTTCACGTTAACTATTGCGAAACAAAAGTAAGAATTTACGTCGACCGATTGAGTTCACGAATATTATATTGGGCGTTGCGCAATACAGGATGTATCGCGAAATTGGTACGAGTCTCAGATAAGCCGTATAGCGTAAAAATTCGAATTATCGTTCGCGATAACGTATTCCATACATAATGATCGCAATTAACGCGAATCTTCGATGTAATCGAATCACCAAAAGCAGATATTTCAATCTCGCCACGTACACCAGCCGAAAAAATTTTCAAGTCTCGCCGCAATCGTTAGCCGGCCCAAATTACCATATAAAACGAAATACATATTAACGAACGTTAATACGTTTTAATTGGTTCGTGTCGTAGCCGCGCGTTCCGCCGCAAAAAACCAAATCACATGTTCAAATGTATAATTCCATTTCCAACTCGATTTGCATAAACGTACTATTTCGATACGTAGAAAACGACAGAGAGAGAAAAAAAATCGTAACCTTAGTTAATGTTTTTTTCTCTCTGTGTACAATGGCCATGAAAAATGAAAAGGGTTATCGACCCGTTACAAAGGTTCATTCTTCGAGCCTCGAGGCGCCGATGACCAAATGGTTTCATTTTTATTCGTGTTATCGATTTACAGCATTACATTACGCCGCAATCGCGAATATGTTTTTTCCTCGCGCCTAATACCACGACATTCTCGTCAATTCGCCACCTTCGACCTCTCTAATTAAATATATTACGCGACTACGCATCGAGTCGTAAATCGAAACCTATCTTTTACTAAGCTCATCCTATAACAGAAAACAATACCTAAAAAAATTCCTCGAATGTTACACAAAACGTCGAAAAAAAAGGTAATACTAAAAATAATATTCATAATATATAAAAAAAATACATTACAAAAATAACGTAATAAATAACATAATCACATATAATCTGTCTCTCGCAAGCTTATTGATATCACTCCGAGATAATTTTTTCATTTTTGATTCGGTATTGTAACATAAGCACCATCAGATCTTCAAATCGGTAAAATTTTCTTGAAATTTAGCACCAGTAACGTGCTTCTTCAAATCGTTTTTCTGTAATTCGACGCTGCTAACGGTTAATAAAGGACTAGAGGTATCGTGAGAATTTAATATCGAAGTCAGTTCTTGCGACTGAGATAACGCGTAACCATCCTTTTCACCGGCAGCGTTTGTAACTATTTCTTCGTGACGTTTGCCAAGGAAAACTTTACCGATGTAGTCGTTCAGGAAGATGTTCAATTTGCTGGGTTGGCTGAACAAAGAAAATATCAACGAGGTAAGTTTAAATGGTAGAAGGTGGAAAAAGAATTCATCGATATATTACTCACTCCGAACCCGAACCGTTAACAGTTCTTTCCATTTCTTCGGAGAATTTAGATAAAGGAACGAACAGCTGGGTGATATAGGTTGGTGAGGGTTTGCACAGCAGAAGTTTTCCTTTTATACCGAGCTCTTTTTCGTATACCTAAATAAATGTAATATTTGAGTAAAAATTGTTTTTCGTTTATTATTATTTTTTTTTTACAAAAAAAAAGTCATAGTCGTACTTTGTATCGTGTTTTTGAAAGACCGTTATTTTGAGAAACATTATCAAATTTAAATAATGGTCCTTTCATAAATCTAGAATGAAAAAATATATTTTTAATATTGAAAAAAAAATTAACTCATTACAAAAAAAATAAAAAATAAAACCTTTGAGGCTTCTTTTTGGTGAAAAAAGAATTAATATCATATTGCTCGCCATTGGCTAAATTAGAATTCTCAGCTGATTGCTGTTCAGTCTTTTTGATATTTTGGACATCTAAATAATCGCTCAATAGTTGTTGCATCTGGAATAAATCCATAAAATTAAGAAAATTCACAAGAAAACAAAAAAAGAATATACTACAATATAGGATAAAATTATCCTATTCTACATCTACGTTCTAAAAGTGATAATTAATTAATTAAATATTACAACATCTTAAAAACGGACTTTACGTATTCATATTGTAATATATATTTTTTGATAAATATGCCGAAAAATTGTTATGCAAAAATCGACATATTCAAGGATACGATTACCTCAAGTTAACAGACTCATACCAATTAAATTTATGGCTTTAATTTAATTTTAATTTTTATAAATTTAACATTTAATTGTGTTAAAAAATAAAATGAAAACGTAAGCAGCTCGGCCACATAACTGGAGCAGAGTTTTCAATTGGGGCTTGTTTACATTAATAGCCAATATTGTCAGGTAAACTTTCCCAGTCCACAGGCCTCCATTACAGAGTTCAGAACCTTCACCCTACCCCTCCCTAAAATACCCAAAAAAAATATAATTTTGAATATTTAGTATTTTTTTTGTTTGAAAGAATCACAAAAGCTCATATTTTTCTAATTTTAGCTGCTTGAGGCTTCTTAAGTCAATCTCAAATTCTTGATTATAGGGTCAATGTGAGTATATTTTTAATCGGTTTTGATTCAAATTCAATGAGTCGTATTCTGGTCCTCAACTAACCTTACATACAAAGTTTGACCTTTTGAGTCAATTTGGTTGAGAGATATTGGAAATTCATGAAATTTCTTGCCAATGATTTTCCCTCCAAAAGCTGTTTTTTACTCAAACTTCCCTCCATATCTACTTAGTAGGCTAAAATTGAAACATCTTAGTCACATGGACTCACGTTATCATATGATAATTCAGTAACAAATTTTAGAACTTTCGTTTACCCCCACCACCACCTCACACATTTTGAGGACAATCACGCTCTTTCATCCCCTCCAAAATCACATATGAAGTTGGAATTGGCACAGAGCATACTTCTCATCACTAGTAACCATATGAGTAGGCATTTAAGAAATGTGAACAATTTTACGAGTCCTAATAATTCTTCTTTTTTTGAATTTTTGTGCCCTGTATACCTACATAGGCTAGAGGTATGTGTTTTTGAATCCTAAAAATATGGAAATTTTACCTATGCACTCAAAACTTTGAGGATAGGTAGAGTTGTTAGGCATTCAAAATTCATTGAATTTTGTAGTTGCAGGAACATGAAGTGATATCATTGGATGTGAGGTCTCGTTTTTAGCTGAGTTTTTAATATCTAATTTGAGAAAGAGAGAACGGGGAGGGTGGATTTCATATCTTCGTTTCAAGCCATTTGTGATCAGATGGCAGATGTTCAACTTTTTCGTATATTTTTTTTCAAGGATGGAAATTTGATAAAAGACTTTATCGGATTCCACAAAACTGTTTTTGTTTTTTGATTCACCTCAAAATGATGATGCATTCAAATTTTGAGAGGAAGTGGATAGGGGGCAGATGGCTCAACATTTTTATTTTTGGTCTCATATGAAAGAGTGAACCAAAGACACCAACATATTATGTGAATTTCAGTCTCTCAAGCTCATTTGGAGGGGAAACTGTAAAAAATGTTTTTCTGACAAAATTTTTAGTCAGAAAATTTTTTGAATCTTTCATATCTCCTCACCAAATCGACTTGGAAAGGTCAAACTTTTATGTGAAGTTAATTAGAAACCAGCTGAAATTCAGGTCTGAATGCATTCAAAATGGCGAATGGCTACCTCAAGTTGAATTCTATTAAAAATTTTCAATCGAGTAATTGAGCTTGAAAGAAAAACCTAACCTTACGTCTGATCGTTTCCAAAATTTTATCGACTCTTAGACCCGCTCACACGCTATGTAATATCACCTCAAATTCAATCGACTCTGAAATCTTATCAACTCTATTCAAAATTTCGAATATCAATTCGCTACTATGAAAAGTAAAGTCCGCTAAAAAGAAGAAAACAGCAAATGTATACAAATACAAACATGATCCTACCACTAGTTGAATTTTCAACCACACGTCCAACAAATCGTAGACCGAACTAGTATTATGTTTTTGCTTAAAATAATCCAGCATAAATTTATGGGTATCAATGACTTTACGGAACTGTTCGGTTAATACTTGGAAGAACTCGATGAGAATATTAGGCGTATCATTGGATGATAATTCTTTGGTAGTTCGCATGGCTAAACTTGCCAAGTCTCGTTGAGTACTTTGTTTCATTTCCTGAGTGTAAAAAAAATTATATTTTTGTATTTACTAAATAAAGGTTGGTAGAAAAATTAATGAAATGTTCAGAAGCTCACACACCTCAAGAAATTCTTGAGATTTTCCTAATAAAGCGATGCAGTCGATAAAATTACTAATCACAAATTCCGGATCATCTGTATATTCGACGGTGTCGCCTTTTTGTAATTTATCTCTGCAAAATTAAGTACAATTAGTTATTCAAAAAAAAAAAAAAAAAAAACATCGAAGAGAATACGAATTCTCAACACGCACTTGTAATTGGTACCAGGTACTTCGAGCAAGTTTCTAGGCCGAATAGGGGTTTGGCGAGGAGTAATTTTACGTTCAGTTCGATTTATGGCCAAAGGTGTACGTTGATCGACGGAGTCCCTTGAAGATCCTTGTCTTTTCAATACAATTATTTCATTGGTCGATTTCACGTATATTTGTTCTTTTATTTCTTCTAGTAATTTCATATACAGTTCCTGTAGTGTGAAATTTATGTAAGAACAAATTATGAAAAAGGATTATTCATAGGTAAATATGTTGTTGAATATGTAAGTACTTGTTTTTTGGAAGCAAGTTCTGTTCTCAGTTCTTGTAATCCTGCGACATCTTTGAGTGTGTTATCGCTGGTATTGATGGCAGACATTAACAAACGTGTGGCTTGCAGGTAATCTTTCTGCGCTAAATGGTTGACTAATTGTGATGGCACTTCGGTAATTTGCTCTCTAAAATGAGCAAATTATTTATTAAATGAAAAAAAAAATATGTAAAATTATTCAAGAACTGAATATTGATCATATTGATCTTACATTTCGTTCAACAACTGTAATGTATATTTATATTCGACACTTTCTAACCATAGTTTCTTCAATTCCTCGCGACGACAAGTAAGAAGTTTCTTGCAGCCTACTAGGCTCTCTTTAGCAGTATGTACTCGTTGCTTGGATTGTGATATCAATGATGATAAGTTGCCGAAAAGCTGTAAATTTTGGTAATAAATAATATATGATACGCTAGGGTGAATTCAAATTAGGGAATCGCGCTTACGTTCATCACACGAGTCAGCTCATCGTGATGGATGGAAACCAACTCTTCTAACTGTTGGTCGCTCTTTTTGAAATCCTTTTCTAATTTCGTTCTTTCTTGATCGCGTTGTTCGTTGGAATCACTTGTTGATAATGTTCTTATCACAGTCATTAATAAACCGCTCTAAACAAAGAATAATAATCATATAACGGAGATGAAAATATATATCCGTAAGAACAGTTCAAGTTTGATAAGCATGTAGTTTTTCTGAGTGTCAAGACTCTTGTAAGAAATAATATTTGAATGAAAATGCTATCAGATTTTTGGAAATAAATGAGTATTACAAATATAGCTATGGGATATTTGTAAAAATAAAATAATACTCGCATTTACCGTTTCTTTGGTGTTTTTCACACCCCTTGGTGGTTTTGTGGGCGGTTGCAATGAATCCATTTCGCACCTGAGATAATACTGCTATCTAACTAATATCATAATACAATTGTAAAGCGCAAATATGAGGAATATGAGAATTGATACGAACGATTATTCATAAATTTGCGACAAAATAAATAATCGAATCAATTTTACGAATTTCACATAAATCACAATTATTATTGAAAAAATAACACAGATAGAAACGAATACACTATCATATCAATACAGTGTTGCCAATAATTTTAATTAAGTATTATTAACTGCGCACGCGTGGTTGGTAAATGAAGTGAACGTCATCTTGGCGCCAACCAATGATCTTCGGTATTTTTTATGATGTCACGTGGTCACGTGTTGATTCTATTTACGTCATACGTTTTTCTTTTATGTTATAATATTCTTATCAGTTTTTGAAAAATATCGTCGAAAATTCGTAATTTCGAATGTGATAATTTATAGTCTTTCATATGAATTAAGTATTTCATTGTTTAAGTATTAAGTATTTAAAGGTTGGTTTTAATTTACAGGTAACTTATATAGTTATACTTAATTGGTTCGTTTTATTTTATACATCATCAAGTACTTAACCTCGAGTTCAAATTGGACAATGATTCATTCTCGCTTTTCCTGTACGCCTATATTGACACTAACTACTTAATTTTTCAGTATTAAAACCATCATCATGCCTTTAGAATGGCTATTCGGTCGTCGTATGACGCCAGAAGAAATGTTAAGGAAAAATCAACGGACGTTGAACCGAGCGATGCGTGATTTAGATAGAGAAAAATCTCATATGGAAATGCAAGAGAAGAAATTAATCGCAGAGATTAAAAAAATGGCCAAAGATGGACAAATGGTGAGACTATAACTCCTCTCGATATTCTATGTACATTTTTGTGACCCCTGAGTATTACAGGAATCCGTCAAAATTCTTGCGAAAGATCTCGTCAGAACTCGTAGATATCAGAAAAAATTCACTCTCATGAAAGCAAACATACAAGGTGTTAGTTTAAAAATACAAACTCTTCGGTCACAGAATGCTATGGCCGGTGCTATGCGAGGTGTTACCAGAGCTATGCAAAATATGAATAGGTAACGTGTTTTATTATTTATTAAAACTTGTATTACCTCACGAATGCGTAAAAATATATTTGTATTTTTTTTTTTCAAGACAAATGAATTTACCACAAATACAAAAGATTCTACAAGAATTTGAGAAACAAAGCGACGTAATGGACATGAAGGAAGAAATTATGAATGATGCTATAGACGAAGCGATGGGGTGATGAAGGAGATGAAGAAGAAAGGTATAAATTCACCCCATTTTACCGTACTTTTCATAAGCTGATATTTTATTTTCACTGGCAAATATAATAATTTATTTGTAGTGACCAAATTGTATTGCAAGTCCTGGATGAACTCGGCCTGCAACTCAATGATCAGCTGGCTGGTTTGAATCCAGCATCTACATCTTTATCTATGTCCCATAAAACTGCAGTTCCGGCAGCCGTTGGCGGTGGTGGTGCTGGTAGAGGCGGTGGCGGTGGCAGTGGTAACGGTGGTGGCAATAATGGCGGCGGAAATGGTGGTGGTGGTTTTAGTGATGCTGACGCAGATTTACAAGCTCGATTGGATAATCTTCGCCGAGAGTAAATAAATATCGGCTAACTATGCATAATAAATCGTCTCCCTCAATTACCAAGTTTAATTTTAATCATTATTTTGGATATTTTTATCGGCGGATTTTTATATTATTTATTTTTTACTTAATTTTCATCGTTCTATTTACTGTTCGATATTTTCTAACGTTTTTAGCTTAATTTGTAAGCCATTTAATTATAAGTGTCATACTTCCATGTATAGTATTAAGAAAGTATGTGTAATTAATAACTGATAAATCATTTGATGAATGTATTTGTATTTGTTTTCTGTGATAATGAATGAAATGAGCTGAAATCTGCGACCTACGTTCAAATGAAAACATTTTTTTTCTTGTCTAAATCGGGTGTTTCAGAACTGTAAAATCATTTTAGAGTTTGATTTCATCCTAAGAAGGTACATACATAATAAGATAGACATCTAATATCAGATAGAAAATTTTAGCATTAAAACACTTAATTCCTTTTTATTAAAAAAAAATTACTAGTATCCCACAAATGATATCAGCATATTCAGAATCAGAGACCTCGAATTCGTCGAAAATAACTCTGTTATTTCAATTTTCTACAAGTGTTAAAATTTTGAAAAATTTGCAATCTAGTTTTCTTATTTTTTTTTAATCTAAAACTTTATGTCAGAGTTTCCCGCGCAAAGTATCTAATATGAGGTTTTAGGGCACGGTGAAATTATTTATCAATCCTCCCATACGATCTATCTATCTAATACTGAAATAAATATAAAACCTTCGCATAAAAAGATGGTTCTGAAGTCCAACCGCAACGTTTTACCTGCTATTGTGAAGAAGTAGTTTTATTGCTTCATGCCTTTTATTAAGTGCATCAGCGGCGGATTTAAGGTTTTGCCGCCTACAAACCAAGTATCATCTTCCGCCCCTAAGGCTCCGAGTTATAGGAGCGATAGCAAATGATTTTTACTGATTTCTACGTTTCTTAGTTTTCACCTCGCGACAGAACCAAGAATGGAAATTGAGGATGAAGAAAAATTTTTCTTTTGCACTGCGTATTTTTTGTAAAAAAAAGAAAAATAGTAGACCTATATTTATTTCATTATACACATCCATCTGTCTATCACTCAGTGACCTAAAATGTCAAAAATACAAAACATCTACTCATTTATAAAATTATTACAAAAGCAAAACAGAAGGAATTGAATTTCTTACATTATCTTTCTTCGACTTTTCACAGAAAGCTGTGTATACGCGCGGTTGGTGAGTTGTGCGGTGTACAGCGTATGCTACCAAAATATCTGCTATCCCAAATCACTCTAAATGTGCGGAATGTTTAGTGTAGGCCTACAGTTTTTTTTCTATCTTCTTCTTCTTCTTCTTTCTTCCTTTCTTTTCTTCCTCTCTTTTTTCCCTTCCTTCAAAAAATGCCGCCCCTAAAATTTTGCCGCTCCAAACCATGGCTAGGTTTGGTTTGTAGGGAAATACACCGCTGGAGTGCATAAGCTCGAAACAAAATTCTACCTTCTAATTGGTCTACTCTTAGAGTCCAACCATAAGATTTTACTTGCTATCATTAAAGTGATGCATTTCAATTTATTGTGCTATCTATGTGGCGAATGACATACAGTACTGAAACGATTGGACAGCATAAACCATACACCTGTTCATTCTTTCATTCATTCATTCCTTGCTTTATTCCTTCATCAGCTAATTTTACTTGCTATTGTGAAAAAGGGGATAACCTCAGTACTATAATTTTTGAACATTTTTTTGAGAACTCGATTATTTGTTGACACCTACCTTACTATCCCCCCCCCTTTTTAAATAATGCTATTATGCATCGTTAAAAATTTCCACAAGAAAATGAATGGATTTCAAGTTTTCTGTTCTAAAACTCTAAAAGTAGTCAATTGATTTAAAACATAATTTGAGAACCTTTTTTGAATTCTTCCCAACTCCCCCTCCTTCCTCCTAAATAATGGTAAGCATAGATTTCAAAAGTTTTGTATTCTAAAAGTTGCCAATGCCATTCAAACATAATTGTTTGTAAACATTATTTTTTGGAAATCTAAATTTGGTGATACCTATCTCCCCGTCCCCCTTTTCGAATCATGATTTCAAAAGTTTCCCCAGGATCTAGAAACTCTAAATAATGTATTTTCAAAAATATTAATAATGAGTTAATAAAATGCGCTATAACTTTCAAAGAAGTGCCTGAGCATTAAAATATTAATTGATTCTAAAAATTAATTCACAAATTCTACGACAATTTTTAAGTGATATTCGAGAATTTATGGAAATAAAATTTGCAGTGATAAGTTATTTAATTATTTTTATTAAAAAAAAATAATAAAAATAAAATAAAAGCATTCGCTCATCAAAAATTGATTAATTAAGTCAACTTATTAATAACCAAAACCTGAAAAATGAGTTTGGCCAAGGATGGAATCCTTGACGCCTATAATAGTCAAGAAAATATGTCTTTTAATCAGGAAAAAAATTATGTGAGACGAAGAGAACAAAACCAAAATTTGATCTTGAATTCGAAAAATTCAAAAAAACTGGTTCAATTACGGCACCTTCGCCTACGAGAAGTGTAAACTTTCGCTGATTGAGATTGCATTTCCGATTTTAACCAGGAGTATATATATAGAATACTAGGTTTAGATCTCAAATTCAAAAAATTTTGAATCAACGAATATCATTAAAAAAATGTATGTATCATATTACGTTTTTGCTTTCAAATAATAAGGTACACGTTAATCACCATTTTAGTGATCTAGAAGACTGAACGACAGGGAGCGTCATTATTGAAAATACCAATAGGAAAATATTAGATGTTAAGAGATTTTCAATTTCAATAATTATGTACACGCCTTTCTCCATATTAGTTACTATTCTGATTAGAGATAGCTTCCCTACAGTATTTATGATGACTAGAGCATCGTTAAGATTTGCCCAATGAACAATGAACAACTTTGCTATAGCAGCCTACAAAGTCTATTGTGACATTTTTGAGCGAGTAGAGAAAATAAGGTGAATACGAATACGTACACATTCTCCAACACAAGAAATGCAATAAAATTCAAAATTCCGAACATTTGTTGATCACATTTATTAAAAAAAAAAATACTTTCAAAACTCTTTAAAATCTATTCATAAATTTGAAATTTTACTTAATCGCTAAAAACGTTGCCAAATTTACGTACATCGCTTAATAGTATTTTTACATTAATACAATAATTAAAATTAAACCAGACAACTATTCAATTAAATTAACGGAAAATTTGTTTTAATAATTTTTAAATGTTGAACATCGAACCGTATAAAGGAATTTTTCCACGTAACATATCACTCCATGGTGGGAGGCAGGGAAAATGACTACAGTACAAAAACGAAATCGATCTCAAAGATTCGAACAAAATCGAGATTAAAAACTCGCGTTCATTAAAAAATTGCGATTATCGAAAAAAAAAAAAACTCATAAATACAAATAATAACTGGACTAACAAATTTATATACATACGCATTACAGTGTAAAAGAGTTAAATATATAAAAAAATTTATTAACACGCAAAAGGAACGCTCAACAAAAAAAAATTAATAAAGATATTTAAACAATACATATATAATGATAAATCGTATAAATGCTAATAATAACAACGATAAAAGCAATAACCGAAACAAACAGTTAAAACTGAAGATTTTTAGCTCCCATTGCGGCGACCTTGTTTACAAATTTACGTCGAAACAATGGAAGCTGGACCCTGGTCAATAATCCACGGCTATTTTTTCGATATTTTCGTAGCTCGCTTGTTGCGACGAAGACGACGACGACGCGCTGGTACTGGCCACCGGTTCTAGTACGACGGCCGGCGTCAACGATGTCGGCGAACTGGGTGCTTTGTATTCGTACTCTTGGCAGCCAATCATCTCTTCCAGTCCTTTAGGCGGTGTTAGTTTCGCGAATTCTTCGCAAAGCGTTTTGAAATTAACCTACGTACAACGAAACCAATTAACGTCATACAGTACACGAACATCGTTTCAATAACATCGTTACAATACTCACTTTCAAAGACATGGTGCCATGCGTCAAGTTTCGATTTATTTTACTATTATCGCTGACTTCGTTTTCGATTTCGCTAATCCAATTACTAATTTGTTTGGTGATCTCGTTACGTTTTAACCAGAAGTGGGTGTGTATAATCTACGTAAGAGTAAAAAATAAAATATCAATCGATTAATTTGAAATTTTCCCATGCCAACCGACCACCAAGGTAATCACTCGTACCTCTTTAAAACACGGCGAAGGATTACGAATTTGATCGAGCATAGCCCATCGTACAGTAGCTTGCATGATATTAGCATTATATTCTCGCGAACTCTGATTACCGGATGCGGTGCCCCTTGATCGTTCGTAACCGGGTTCGTTGAAATACGGTTCCGGTACCAAAATAAGCGACTGTATTGATACCAACACCTGCAATCATCAATCTAAATTAATACCATTCCCAACCGTGACTTTTACCCTCCATTAGTTACACCTCACCTGTAAGAAACTAGACGTATGAGCATTCCATTTCTCTTCCGGTCTACCGTGCCATGTGTTCAAAACACTCAGACAAACTTTACCATCGTTGTACAAATTCGGATTAAATCGAACGGCGTGCCGTCCAGTCGTTTCTAAATTAATTAACATCGGCGAATTCGGATAATCCGGCGGAAAATATACGTCGAATTCGAAACAACCGTTCGCGTACGGCGTTTCGGCTGGCCCCGTTATGAGTACCTGGAACGATAAAAAAATTTAATTACAGATCTCTACCGATTCAGCTATTTTCCCCCCGAAATCACAGCGCCGGATTCATAGATTTACTGCCCTCGCATTAAATCCAATTTGTTGTCTCGGTATACAATTATACGCATTTTTAGAGCATAGCGCAGTCCTCTACCTTCTCCCCTAAGAATGTGCAAATGTAATACAACGAATAAATTGCGTGATTCAATACTTCAAAATTAACAGTAATTTTTCGTTCCTTTAGGATGTTGGAACAGGAAAGAAATCATAAATGCTTTTTTGATTCGTGGAATGACGAAAACATTTTTTTTTTCCTTTAAATAATTCATTCGTAAACCTATTTCATTTATAGGATTATTTTTTTTTGTTTTTAATAAAAAATGAAAAAAAAAAAAACTTCAAGCATAGTATAAAGTTTTAAAAATTCTAAAAAAAAAAAAAATTATAAGCATATAAAAAATTAAGAGTAGTTTCAATTTTTTTGGAGACCATAAAAAAAATATATCGTTTTTATAGATAAATGTGAAAACTAAAATATAATAGGTACATTTTTGGACAAAAAAAAAAAAACAAAAACAAAAAATAAATAAATAAAAAATAACCAAGCACATGCTTGCATAGTCTGTATTTTGTTTAGGAAAATGTATTTTATTTTATTCTAATATCATTCGAGTTGAACCCCCCTGAAGTCACTTTTTAGTCATTTAAAATTACTTGTGATAATTTCAACTGAGAAAATGCATTTCATCGAAAGTGAAGCAATAAAAACAAGCACCACTCATTGAATATAATGAAGACAACATCGATAATTTGTGAAAAATCCGTTAGTAGAATTGCCTGAATTTTATTTAAATTTGTTCGAAAATTAAAGTGAGAAAGAGAAAAGTAGTTGTGAAATGATCTAAAGAAAATTTTTAGCTCTTACTGATGGGAGCACTTACCGAAATGAGACCAAAGTTCTTAGAAATCTGAAAATGTAAAAAAAAAAAACATGTTTCTTGGATAGTTGGATTTTTTTTCTTTCTGCGCCAGATACATCTGTTCATTCAAAAGTTATACTCCGTCGGGTAGATTGAACAAAATTTTAAATGCCAATCTTTTTCAAAATTTGTTGAGTTTATTTTTTTCAAAAGCACCAAGTTTTGTTCATTTTTAATGACATCAAATCATACATGTTTCAAAAAATGACTTTTGGTATAAATGTAAGTGCGTTGCGTCGAGAGGAAAAACTATATTAAAAAATTTCGATATTATTTTTTTAAGAATGAAAAAAAGTAAATGCAGGATGTAGAGTTTCATCACAAAGAAAAGATGTTGTTTCCAAAATGTGAAGTTTTTCATATTTCCAAAGATTAATGATTTTGGGTACCCCTTACAGTATTTCATCATTTCTGTTGCATTTACTAGATTTTTTTTTAACAAAGAAATTGACAGAAAATGTGGAAATATATCTTTTCCCTTTAGAAATTTAGAAGATGCGAATATGGCAACTAATGTTGTGGTTGATGGGAATTTTCAATTTATCAACACAGAATTTAAGGAGCTACAAAACTAGGTAACATTCCCATATTTCTTACCAGTTTCTCTATCAAAAAAAAAAAAAAAAAAGCAATGGAAATGATAAAATATCGTAGGAATACGCGAAGATGTAAATCTATAAGGTAACTTCTTTCATTACTTTTACAGTGCAAGTATGACCATAATTCTGAATTCCTTTTGCTTCTCCGCAGAAAAAAAAATGGAAATGACAAAACTTCCAAATGATATGATAAAATTAATATTAAATGTAATTTATAGGTCTTTGCATAGTATGAATTTGAAATAAACTCTTTCAGAGCTTGAGGAACTAAGTACCTACGCCTAATGTTTTACATCCTAGGAGTTCGCTGAGTGCAAAATATAACAACTTTGCTCCGAAATATTATCATATAGGTAGATGTTCTAACACAGCAAAAAAAAAACTCATATTTTGAAATCGTTATTCATCTCCTCAGTGCTGAAGATATCAAAACCACGTGACCAATAAATAACTCGTTTATAATTTATTTTTTAAAATACGTAAAATTTGGTCTTTGAGGATAAGAATTCCAAATTTTCAAAAAACTAGCTGTTAAAAATGTTTTTTGTCTTTTAATGACGAGACGTAGCTTTACGTGTAAAGACACTTCAAATTGTTCAAAAAGAATGTATTTTTTGGAATTCTCATATTTTTGAGAATAGGGAGAGAGAGAAGAATGACATTGCAACATGAATTTTAGTTAGATGTGGGACTCGAGGGTTGAATCGACTTCTTTTTATGAAGTTTGTACCGAGACTCATAAACAGTCAAGTGCCCCTATCAAAATATTATAGATATTTGATTCTTCAAGCATTATTCAAAGAATGAGAATAATAGAAAACAAAAAATACGAAGAAAAATTACATAAAAAAATCCAAAATATTCGCGACAGAAATAAGGTAGAAAATGAATTTTTTTCATTTTTTTTTTTTTTGATAATTGCTCAAAATAATTTCCCATCCGCAAAATTTCAATTCTCTACCCAGCAGTTTATGCAGCCAGCGCGTAAATCCGGCGCTGAATATTCCCACTTGCATTATACCTTCATCACATCCAGCCTATTGGTATCGCTACATACGAATACGGAAGAACTATACGAAAGTGGCAACGAAGTCGATAGGGTAACTGCTTCTTGAGCTAGTCGTTTCATACGCGATCGATGATTCTTTTCACCGTCCGAGCGTACATTTTGTTCGAAATGATACGAAACGTTGAATTTATAGCCGACGCCGTCCGATTCCTCGACAATCATATCGTAAGAACCTGTAAACATTTCGTCACTGGTTACGAATACACTTCTTTTATATGCCTAACTATTGCACATCGATCTACCCAACACTTACTGAATTGTAATTTTTTCATAATTCGGAGGTAAACTTCTTCGATGGAGGCTGCAGTGAGAGTTTTCTGAGGCGATTGCATTCCACTGTATGCGTTCGTCTTGGAGATTATTTTTTCGGTTATCATCTAAAAGTATATATTTTTTTTTAAGTAAGGTAATGGCAAAGATTATATAGAAAAAAAAAAAAAAAACTGTAAGCAGACATTCCATATCATGAGAGCTGGATTTAAAATTTTTATACGTTAAAACCATATTGGTCCTGAATCGATGGTACAGTTTTCCATTCTCTTAATCTTTATTCAACTATACCTCACGATACGATGACTTTTTGCAGAAGAAGAGAAGTTATGAAATGTTAGGAATCGTCTAAATCTTTCACTAAAAGAAGCTCAAACTCAGTAAAAGCAATATGACACCATAACGTCACTCTTGAAGTTTTCTTCAAAATGTATAGAAAATGAAGAATGCTTCAAAACTATAGGAAAACTCGAGGAATCCCAGATTATTTAAATTTAAGGGAATTTCAACTACTCATACGCTTTGTAGGGTTATTGGTAAGATTACGAAATACCTGTTTTATTTGAAAATCTAAGCGTCGTTAAATTAAGTTCAGCTCCAATAATGTGGCGAAACTGCTTACCTACTTTCTCGAATCTATAACTAAATTAACACTTTTACACTACCTCTACAATTTTCGCTGTCACTTGAATATCAGGTATAAGCGTAGTTAAACCTTCGCCACTCTCTTCGTCTTCGTCTCCCTTAAACGGAGGTCCATCGTAACGTGCAGAAATCTCGCCGGTAGTTTTGTTCTTCCTGTAAATCGTCATTATTAATATGACTGTTCCACCTTTACTTCGTCCCGAAACAGTCGATCATTTTAATTTCTTACTTCAATCTGGACGAGTAAGTATCGACGCAGACTTTCATATTATGCAACAATTCAATTAACGTTTGATCGCTGGCCGGTTCTACATCGCTGGACGAGCTTGTTCGGGCACAGTAATCCGCAGGCAATAGAAATTTCACCGTTTGACTATTCAACGCCATTACTCTCAGTAACACCAGTATGGCTCGATACAGTGGTATATGGCGAGCCATGTCCAGAACTGAAATTAAAACAAATATCTTTTTAAGTACACGTCCATCTATTACTCGAGTTTTTCACGTATATTTAATTTTTATTCATTATAATTTCGATGTTCGGAATTTAAATACAAGTGAATTGTAAAGTATTGCTATTATGACTGATGATGGTAAATACATATATAATCACAAAGAGAATATCGTTTTACCGGAATCGTTACGTAAATACGATGCCAAAGCTGGTAACAAACACGAATGTTCGATTAGTTCTACAAACAACGGCGGCAACGTTGCTTGTTCCGGCGGAGAGCTTTCTTTATCTAAACTGCTCAGTTCTTCGAGAACAGCTAACGGACGATCTTGTAATTTGAAATCCGGATTTATGTAACATGCTAAGATCTAAAATACCAAAAAGCGTACGTCGTTATTTCGAAAAACAAGCGATTTTTTCTCATACATATATACGCGTAAAAAACTACCGACTAAACGAACCTGTAAAAATACGGTAACGTGTTCTTCTTCGAAACGTTTCCTACACAAGGACTGTTCGACGTTCCAGCTCTGGGTGGTACTACCGGTTCCGAAGCCCGTTCCTTTGGCCCAATACTGATGCGACTTATCCTCGGATTTTTTATTATTAGCGCTCGAGTAACATTGTTTCAACGCCATCATTAATTTCTACGAATTAAAATGTAATGTGTAAAATCATATCTGATGAAATTTACTACCAGATAATGTTGAATGATATTTTTCAAATGACCGGATTCGCTTCAAAAAAGCAAATAAACTGAAAACCACTGAATAATCCTTCAATTTCAATTTGGAAAAATAATTCCAACGAAATCAGCCAAGTTTGCTCTATCCCACCTAATTACGAGTAAACTAAGACGATTTGGAAAAATAACTCGTAAACTGTCTTAGCATACTTATTAGCATGGATGGAAAATTACATGAAAAACAGATTTATGAGAAATTTCAATTCTCTTTTCTATCTAAAGGCTATATTTTATTAGCTGAAGACCGAAGAAAAATAGGATATGTTAAGTGATTCTTATTTTTAGCCTTTTAGGAATTTAAAATATTCAAAAAATTAAAAACAGATTTTTGAGGAATTTCAATTCTTTTTTCAATCAAAAGGCTATATTTTGCTAGTTAAAGGCCGGAACAAAATAACAATGTAAATATTGATACGGATAAGGAGAAATAAGGGGGAGGGGGAGGAGAGAGGAAACTCAAGTCTATTTTTATAATGAATTAGGCCTACTCAAAATTGTTTTCGTATAGTACATTAGAATTATGATTAAAATTTTTCAGTTATCACTATATAATTTTTAGTAAATAAGAAATTCTTTCAGAATTTCTCAAAATATCACATATTTATTACCAAATCAAAAAAAAAAATCTTGTCATTTTAGCGAAGTAAATCCACAGCATATGAGGATAGTTTACAAGATGAATAAATTTATAGACACCATTTCCACCAATAATGTACTGAAAGTTTCCATTCTTAGGTGGTCAAAGTAACCCAAAGCGAAGTGAGATTTAGAACCACCAAAAGATGTTTTTTTGTTGTATATGTCCTCAGGGTTGGAAGATGAGGGTGTTTGAAATTTAATACTTCAAGGGCTTCATTACAACTGATTCCATTATGCTATGTGACATTATAATATGAGAATGAAAAATGCCTATACATCGACTTGCGACTACGTATCGACCCAATCACAATCCTATGGACGTCTCAGCCCCCTCATTTCAACCTTAAATACATACCTATCTAAGTATGAATGTTTTCATGAGAGTAAAATGCGTTCAATGTGCTACATAATTATATATAACACCTTCCAACCACATACCATCTTCAAGCATGTCCTAGCCTTCTCTTAAAAAACCCCTAACCTTAATTTATGAGTCATAGCAAAAAAAAATTTCACATGAAAATATAGGAAATTTAGCGTAGAGTAAAATTACACTGAGCTATTTTTGCTCAACGATCTAACTATGAAGTGACATGACAAAAAAAAAAGTTTTTTGGGGTATCAAACTCCCGTGGGTCGATCCAAAATTACCAAAAAAATTATTTTCTCTTTTAATTGGTGAAAAAGTTTTTTTTATGACCCTAATGATGAGTAAAATATTTTGTAAAAAAAAATAAAAAATTTTTCCAAGTTTCTGCGACTTCAAAATTTCAGATAAGTTTTATATGGGAGAATTTTATTTTATTTTTATTTTTTACTTCATCGAGGAAATTTTTAAAAATTAATGTATCTCACATTTTTGTTTTTTTTGGTCCTAATCATATCGTAAAAAAAAAATGAAAAATGAAGTTTTTTTTAATTTTTTGTGCTCTGTATAGCTAAAGTGGCTAAAGATATGCGCCAAGGTAAATTAGACCTGCTTGAGAAGATTAGAGGAGGCGAGCTAGATGAAAAAGTGACTGAATTGTGGCTTCTAAACGTGCTAATAGATCGTAAAGTGATTTTGGTAGTAATTGTATTGTGAACATTTAAATTTCAACCAACAGTAGTGACCTTCAAGTACATCTGAAATTTCGAGTCTTTAACTGCTGAAATCAAATTTTCTAAATTATTTAATCAATAATCATTTTCAAAGGTAAAAAAAAATTATCAAATATGGCGTTTTTCAAAACACCTGAATAAAAAATTGAAATTTTTTCATCGTTAGTTTTCAAAATACCTATATCCATTAGATAAAAAAAAAATGAAATTTCAATGAAATAAATTTTTTTGACATTTTTGGTGAATATTAAAACTGAATTTATAAGTTGAAATTTTTCTTAAGGTCCTGAGATCATTTAGAAATCTCAGTTGAACTTCCATTCCACTTCTCTGAATACCTATCTTTCTCCTATTCTCAACAGTTAACGCTCGATCAAGTCATTTAAAAAAATTCTTCAATTGCTCTTAGTAGTCAATCAAAAACCACCAAAGAAAATCCCAACAACATCGTATTTCTTTTCATTTCCTTCCTACGTCAACTTACCACGTGCTGATTTCTCGAATCAGTCAAATGAGTAGTATCGGGTTCGGGTTGATGGGTAAATATGGCCAGACAAGTCAGCACCACGTGAATGGCACCATGATCTAAAGCCGATTTTCTAAGTATAACGCCGTCGTCCGTTGTAATCGGAGTCGATTTGAACAAATAACGTAATATCTCAAACGGCAGCGTCGGTAACGAATTCAGAATCAACGATTTGCTCGGATCGCTGGCTGTAAATTCAATTTTACAAGTGCTCATTATTATCCAACCTTTTCTCTCTTCTCAACCACGAATGAAACGCTATAGGCTACTAACCGACGCTAAAATCTTCTTCGTCACCTCCACCTAGCACCAACCGTAACAAACACTGGGCCTGTTTACGGTCGCGAATCAGCCATTCGGCGTAATTCGGTAACTTCAAGAACTGACCGAACGCCATCAACGAATGAGGCGGAATAACCGACGAGATGGCGGAATTCTCGTTCGAATGTAAGACCCGTTTTTCCGCGTGATTACCCATACTCATGGTAGCGTTGCCAGGTTTTTCTTCCATTATCTAGAATTATTACAGAGAACGCAATTAATCAGACTGCATCCGTTAGTCAAAAGAGAATTAATGCTTTCCAGTCTGCAACGTACCTCGTACGCTTCATCTTGATCGTCTACTTTCAACCAAGCCGGATCCGTATGATGATTAGTCGGACTATCATTCACCGATGACACCATTCTTAGGTAATGAGTAGGGTAAACCATTGGTAAACTATGGGCCACTAATGCTAGACCACCTGTATCCACGAATTCTTTCAATACTGAAGGTAACTCCGAGTATCCAAATTCTTCCAAATAGGCTACAAAGTAAAAAATAAAAATATAGTTAGAATTTTCATATATTTTTTTCTAAATTTACAAATAAATTTCTACAAAATATTAATTTACTTTTTGGTTTATCTTCGTCGCTAACAGCTTCGTCTCTTTGTTCGACCAACATAAATTTAATAATAGGCGTTTCCAGCGCATCTCCTTTATCCGATAACAACTGTAACATTTGCGATATCGTCAGGTCTTGGCAAACGTTCACGTATTTCGCCTCCGTAGGAATCCAAAGCGTTAGCTTAGGTGTCACGTATCCTTTATCTTTATTTGAATTAGAACCAGATTGCTCTACAATGCGAAACCACAATTTACATCCATCCTATAATAATTATTACGCCCTACAAAATGCCATAGAGAATCGCCCACCTTTATCAGGTTTTTTCATCTTTTTCGCGCCATCTTCGCGGTTTCCATCAGCCATAGCATCCTTCAAACGTTTATCTTTAGCTGTCAGACCAGCGGCGAAAGTTATTTTATCGCAATATTCGTCCATCGGGTCGTCGTCATCTATATCCACATCGTTGTCCAATCCTCCGCTCATTTTTATATCAGCGGTGGCCAACTCAGTGGCGTCGTTATTACCGACCACTTTGTTAATAATATCCAAACACGAGTAGCTGGTATTCAAATACAATAATTGGTGTTTACTGGTGGACGGGTAGGCTGGAGGTGGCGGGAATAGTACTCCGCTGTTGATATTCGACGTCGTGTCGATACCTTCTGGTAAATCGGTCTCTACCGATACATATATCTTTTCCGTTTCCAGTACCAGTTGCAGTAACACTCGTCGTGTAAAATCGGTTATGCCGAGATTATATTTCGAATCTGTAAAATTAAAAAAAAAAAAATTCTAATTCCTAATATTGTTCTAGAATTCGCAGCTCAAGTGTCATAAGAGACGCGAAGTTCATTTTTTGTCATCTAAAATTCTATCATCGTCTAAATAACATTACCATACTCGGTAAAGAGAGCATCGCTATGGAATCATACCATAGTTAACCTTTTCACCTATCCGCTCACCGTTATAAATCGTAAATCGCGACTGATTATAAGTTTAAAAATTAAGATAAATCAACTACACGAGAAATTAATTCTCTAATTATCTAAAGACATTAATCGAGCAACACCAATTACGATTTTCATTTCGTAAACAATCCCTGAACTTACAAATGTATAGCTACTTATTTATCAAAATTTTCACTTTATCATAAAAGCTAAACAAAATGCCTTTGTTGAAAAATAAAATGATTCATATGGAGGCGACTTATCTGTCTTTATTTTTTTAGAGGCTCTAAAGCACGAAAAAACAATTTACGTTCCTGGAAATGCAATACATGATTTCAGAATAAAATGTTATTCGCTGCAAATGAGCTGAAGTGAAAATAATATACATTTCTACGTAATATTTTGTACTTTGTCTAACCAAAATTTCGCTATATTTAGATAAATTTTTTTAAATTAGGAATTGAATATATTAATAATAATAATTAATAAAATAAAAAGAAAAATTATAATTCAAATAATATCAATAAAATGTCATTAAATATTAATCATTTTAATTTTTAGATTTAAATTATTTATTAAATTTATCGATTCATCAGGAGATACACATATTAATTCTGGCAATAAGAGACTAAATTTGTATGGAAATGGAAATAATTGTTGTCAAGCTGAAATTCAGCACAAAATATCTAGGCACCATTTTTCATCATACGCTGAAAAGTACTCCAAAATGCTCGTATTGCCTTGGTCGCTTCAAAAACATCATTTTGTCCACAACTCTACAATAGAGTACCTGAACGTGACGAAAGAGCTTACAAAAGAAAAATATGGTAAAATTTCCAACCAAAAACATCCTATCAATTTTTTTATCGAGTACTCACAAACGGTAGAAATGCTTTTGGAAATTTCAATTTTACGTTAAACAATGATAGTTTAAATGCCAGAAAATAGGTGATACGCGAGCGGAAAGCGAGAAAATACTGAAGTTACAATTGTTACAATTCAAGTCCTTAGCAAGTTACAAGAAAAACAAACAAAAAGGGTATAATATTATATTATTTTCATCGTTTCGTTTCTGATCGTCTTTCTCAACAAGTCGACCATCGTTGAGCAAGGAGTAGAGGGGCAACACTGTATGGGCTCATGTTCTAGTGAGAGCCCGGAGACCCAAATTTTAGGTTTTAACTTTTCCACAATTCCAATTAAGGTTTTTTTTAATTAAGAATTTTTTTCCTTCAAATTTTTAATAAATTTAAATTTAACTAAAAAGCGAGACACGAAAATTATTTTTTCTCCTCTACCAACTTTGGCTCACTTCGTCCCTGTTGTGGAGATGATCAGCCATTACAGTTGTGTGAATATTTTCTGAAATCTTTAGAAATTCATGAATGGCTATAATTTTAACATTTTTAGGAAACTTTAAATACGTGTTTTTCATCATTAAATGCTATTTTTTGAAATTTGTTAAAAAAAGTTACAAAAAAATAATGCATCGTCGAATACCTAAAGAAATAGTTTAATATTAAATAAAAAGATTTTTTTGTGAACTTCTTTCACAATGTAGAGATTTTTTTCACTATTCTCTTCATGAAAAGCATCTAAGATATTAATTTTAGGGCCTTCAGCCTTCACATTGGAAAGGAGGGTAGTGTAATAGCATTTATGACTCTCATGTCCATAATTCCATCTATTACCTTAATTAAAGGAATAAACCAATTTTCTAGTTTATTTTGGAGAGTAGTTATGGCGTAGGCAAGGTATGTAAATTTTTTTCGATGGAGCAAAGGGGAATCGGTTCTTTTTTGAAAACGTGGCTGTGTATGAGCATAGTGTGGCCTAGGCGAACTTGGGTGAATACCACTTCTTCTTTCCAATTGTCTCGTGCAGAAAAGGTTCAAGGTTGAATGAAGGAGAGGATCTGGCGGAGCTCATTCGAATTCAGTGTGTATGAACTTACTATGTGTATTTGATAATATATGTATTTTTTCTATTTTTATTGTGTTAGTTCGATACAAGATGTCACTATGGTATGGTTTCATAGCGACACTCTTACTACAACACTCACATCTCGGTATGGCTTCCGTTTGACGGAAAATAACGCTGCAAATAATCTGAGCTAAAGTTTTTTGATTTTTCGGGTAACACCAGCAGCATTTCGATAATAGCTTAATTGTAGCGTCTTGCAATTTCAGCAACGACTCCGAGGGTAATTCATTCCTAGAAAATCGTCATAATTGAGTAATGAAAATAGAGAAAAAAAATCATAATTTTCATCATCCCCGTCGACATACCGGATAGAATGCGTAGAAGGTACAAGTTCACACAGGTATTTCAACAAGTGCTCCCAAAATACGCATATTTCCGCTGATCCCAGCCACGTACGCACCGAACCTTCCCACGAGAGTTCAGCGAAAAATGTCAATATCGAGCTAATCGTATCCATATGCATCATTGGTAAACGGTCTGCGAAGCGATAAAAAAATCGAATAAAAACGTAATTCGATTCAGTCCATATTTTCGGTCAATTTTGCTGAAAAACCTACCATCGGGTTTAGGTCGTTTCATTTCACGATCTACTTTATCGGCGTCTGTCATCGTGCTTTCGTAAGGATCTAAATGCTCTTCCCTCGTTTCGCCATTTCGTTGGCAAAATTCTGCGTCGACAGAAAATCACAGATTAACGTCAATTTTCATTTTCTTATGATTCTACGTAAGAATTTATGAAACATATTTTACCAATGACAACGTCTACTAGCAAAGCGAGGAAACCGCATCCGATCAATTGCTGAGCGGAAATATGCGATTGCGAAATGGTTGCCAGAGTGGCGAACATTTTCTCCGACATTAGTAAGTATTTCGAATTAGTCAAGTTGGTAATACCAATCGATTCGAAGTATGGCATTTGTTGCGGGCCAACGTGCATGAATTGGTGTTGTTTACGTTTTAGGTCGTCGCTCACGTTACTAGGAAAAAAATATAAATGAATTTCGTTTTTTTTTTTTTTTCTTTTCTAAAGAAATATTCATCCTATTTATCCAATCAATCTACCTATCATCTTCTCCCGGTGATGTAGTAAATATAATCGACATATTTTTCAATAAAGTGAAATAGTTTTCGGCTTTAATCGCGTACATAGAACATAGTACCCGATCTACGGCTCTCTTCAAGGCCGACGAAATCGGTAAACTCGACGACCATTCCATAAGCAGACTGTAACAGAATCGTAAATTTAATTAATAATTTTATTTCATCGGTGATCGACGATATTCAACGATTCGTAGATTACTCCATCGTACCTGAATAGAGACGGAGTTAATAACGCAGGCAAATCATAATTTAGTTCGGTTTCTTGACACGCCCAAAGGATACAGGATACGCAATACACGTACGTAGGAATCGGCGTTTCGACGTTCTTAGATTGTAATGAGATCTTGGCCACTTCTACCAGCCAATTTAACATAACGGTAACGCGATCGGCTACGTATTCGTCCTGCGTACAGCAGAGCTGATGCAGCAGCTCGAATACGCAATTCGTAGCGCACGGATCGACGGGTTTACCACCTGCAAATCAACTCGGATCAGATTTCGGTAGCGAATTATACATATATGAAATCAAGCCTGAATTCTATAACAGCCATCATGAAAGATTACATCGAATTTAGCGCAGGGTTGTAGTCAAACTTAAAGTTCCAATTTTTCCAAAGGTGTTACTGCGTGAGTAATAAAGTCACACAAGATAGATCGAAATCAAATTTTTGAGCATATCAAAATTTGTTTATATTAAACAAGTAGTTATGATTACGAGAAAAAAAGTAATACATAAAAAATATATATTTCTTCATGAAGGGTAGTTAAGAGGTTCCAGAACTTTGAGCATCTCTTAACTTCATACACAGAGCCTAGTGCTTGGAACAGTTTGGTAGACAACAAATTTCCTTTCGGGGATGAAGAAAGGTATTTGAAATGAATGCGAGGCAGCCAATTTTTTTACATCGAGAAAAAACATTTTATTACAATTTCAAACATAAATTTGCCCCTATTAAAATTGACTGCGCAGGAAAGACTTTCTTTTACCTAAAAGAGTGAAAAATGTATATATATCATTAAATAATGTTCAGACGACAAATTTGTTTAAGCACTATTTAAAACAATGACATGAAGAAATGAAGAATCAAAGTCATAAGTATTTCTTAAAATTTATAAAAAAAAAGTTTTTAAAAAATATGAAATTCGGATCCTTAAAAATCAGAAAAATAAAAATAACTATCAATTTTATTAAAATTTAGAATATCTTTTAATCAATTTGGGCAAAACTGAACATTTTTTTGTTTCAAAAATTTCAGAAAATATTTGCATTTTGAGTTTTGATGATTTACTGCTGCAGCGAAAGATAAACGATTAATTTAATTTGTTGATAAAATGAGAGAACATTAAATTAGGATATTCTTCTCAATGACAAGATGATTTTAAAAATTTGAGAGCAATTTTTTTTTTTTTTTGGCTATTCAAAGATCAAAATGCGGCCCCTTACACAAACAATTTTCAATTTTTAGTAATTTAAAACACTAACAGTTTTTCAATTATTTCAATACATGTTGAATTTATTTCATCAGGATGAAATTTTCTGAAGTTGATTTCAAAGCCAGAAAAACTATATTCTACTTCGTACCTGCTAGGACCGACAACTCCCCCCCTTCCAGCTTCCTCACTGAATTAGATATCAGAAATTTGATAATTTAAAAAAAAAAAAAAAACGACGACATCTCTCTCTTTCTCAACATCAAATTTTTTTCCCCCTTTCAAGTTCATTTAGAAGTACTCTCTTCTGAACAAATGTTGTAAATAAAATACGAATGAAATGAAAATTTTAGCGAACAAACAATTTCATTGCATTATCATAGAACTGTAAAATTTTTTTTGAAAAAATTTCGTTTATTGAAAGTCTGGTGAGGAAACCGCATTGCAATAAATATTTATAATAAAAAGTTTGATATAAATTTTTTGTCTATTTGAGAAATTGACGGAGCTACAATAAATTAAAAAGTTCAATTTACTGTATTTCTATTTTTCTCTTCCAACTGAGACATAGGCAACCGATGCTAAGCGTAATTTTTATTACGCTTTTCAAGTTTGACCTGTTCTACGACAAGTTTTTCAAACATCACAATTTTTATTTTCAAGAAATCCCGTGACGTCATATTTTGAAGGAAAAATTTTTCGACCAGTTACAAAATTTTTTATGAAATGGGTGATGTACTTGGAAAATTGGACAAAAAAAAAAAAGGAGGAAGTGCTATTTTTGTAACTCTTTAGTTCTCCTTTATGAGGTGTAATTCTTTCCATGTTTTTGAAAAAAAAATTGGAGCTTAGAGTAGGTCCAAGCACAACTCTACAGCAAGATCGATGTATTCCTCCATGACAAGAGTATCAGGATATCTCTATTCAACGTACATTTATAACTTTCACTGACTCCATTACGTAGCACCATTTTAATCACATGCAGACTCAAATCTTTCGAATGCAATCCTAATCTTAACAATATATGAGCTAGAATTCGATTAAAATACAACGACAAAGGTGACGGTAACAGCAACAAACTACAAATACAATCGACCGTATCCGGCGATGCAACCAATGTGTCCAACATCTGCTTCTCCACGTCTGGCAATTTATGTGCGACCGATAAATTATGATAATATAATCGCAACCAAGCGGTCCTATAATTACAAATATTTCATTCATAGGTTCGAACGATAAAATAACTTATGTCCTTTTAAATTCACATCACCCTATACTCACGCTGTATTCATTAACTGATGCTCGGTAGGAATATCGTTGTACGTATTTCTCAGCGTTCTATCGCCGAAAGCCGAATACCCTAATAACCGTATCTGCGATAACCCTATACCGCTTGATTCTTTCGGTTTATAACATCTAATCAAAACGCTGGTAACCACTTCAGGCTGGTATAAGGTCATATGCAGAAACGCTAATCCGCTCGTCTTGACCGGAGCTTGAATAGGAATATATTCGCTACCGCCACGCGATATCTCCAACGAAATAGCTTTAGGGCTCGCTGTAATCGTGATATTATTAGTTACAGTATACAACTTCACTGATAAGGCATACATAACAACTCTCTGCGTAACTTACTGGCTAAAGACATGTGATGAGGTTGCAAGTGTACTTCTTTTAGCAAGAACGCGCAAGGTAATAGGATTTTCAAATCTACCGATTTTTCTTCCGGGTAAAAATGATATGACCATGCCGCCGACCGTGCTCGTCTATGGGGCGTGGCGGACATCAACAAAACATCGGCTGGCTGAGCTGCCGGATTATCCAATATTATGGTGCCTACGATAGAAAAAATTGAAATAAAATTCGTTATTTTTATTCCAGGAATATTATGTCTTGAAAAAGGCTGAAATGGAAACAATTTAGAGGACTTTTTTTCTCTCGCAGAAATGTATTTATAAGCATACCAGTACATTCCTTGAGGGGGGGGGGGGTGAAACGTTCACAAAATTGAGTTTTTGGTCAATATCTCGAGATGTATAGAGCCTATGAAACATTTACAGATTCGGATTCTACATTAGATTCCTATCAGAGAATACCCAACACAACCCATTTTGAGCTAAGAAAGAGCCAACACAGAAAAATAAGAAAATGTCTTCAACACGAACAAACTATTAGAGGAAGTGAACGCCATTAACAACACACCAACATTTCTAGTCCCCTCCTTCCTTCCAACAGAGAGCTTGAACTACATAAAAAATTAATTTTCAGCTACCATCTACCAACCACACACAGAAAAACTTCCGACCGAAAATGTAGGACAGTAGAAAAATATTTCGTGAATTATTTCCCAAATCTTACGCTCTTCTATTTTTTCCGTCTAGAGTTTTTCATAAACTCCCATTCTATCTCGCACGATATACTGTAGGTGAATGTCTCCACTCACTCACAAACAGCTTTAAAGGGCCCAAAAAGATATTATTCTCATCACTGATTTTTCATCGAACTTTTTCTGAAATTTCTGTTTCACGTATGAAGTTGTTTAGGTCAAATCCACTCAACATTTATGATTAGATATCATTGAAGAAAAGTTTATCAACACTGAGTTAATAAAGCCTATTTCAATTTTCCTCTCACATACAAAAAATGTGAAAAAATTACTAAAATAAATAGTTACTTAATAAACACAAAACTCGTATATTAAGTAACTCTTCATTCCAAAAAAAAAATTTTCAGCTCGTCAAGTGTCTCGCTTTTTTGAAAACATTACTATTTTTCCATGATTTTTAAAAGATATTTCTTCTGCTTTCAATTTCTGTTCATTACTGTATTATTACTACATTACATATACATACTCCAAAGTTTAGAACAAATTATACATTTCTCCCAGCCTGAATTAAAAAAAATTCTAGAAAAAAATCAGGAACAAAAATACATTTTGTCCGCCTTTAGAGCTATAAAGAGAGCAGAAAATGATATGCGAGTTTATGAAAAATGCTCAAAATATAGGTTCTATAAAATAAGTATTTTTCATGAAAAAATAATTGATTTTTCTATCGTTTTTCATACTTCTTCATTATCTCTTCTCACTTACCACCTGATATGCTTCCAAGTTTTTGTTAGGAATACAATATTGCATACTCTACATTTTGGTGAGAACAACGTATTTTTAATTGACTTGAAAGATGAAATAAAAATGTCTGAATTTTTTCATTACAAAGCTGAAAAAACATTTGCAAACCTTTGTACCTCAAATTTTTTAGAAATTAAAGAAGGCACTGTGATATACATAGTGTTATACGAAAAGTTTCGTACGTGTTATAAAAAAGAGCTCATACTGTAGTGAAACACCCTGCATACTAGGCTGGTTCAAAAATACATTAAAATTTTTTTTTTTATGTCTTTAAATTTTCCTTTCACATTAAAAACACACTACATAAATTTTTACGTAAAAAAAATAATTTCAAGTTATGGCTATTTTGGAGTGTTTCACCTCTACAAAGTGTGTTCCGCTTTAGTTGTGGTTGTTAGGTTTTTAGGCCAACTACTGGGATGCTTTTTAACACATTTCCACAAAAAATATTAGCACCGTATTTTTTCCACATTTTTTCATAATAGTCCTGGACTCCTTATAACAAAAATACAAGCATGCACGTAATTTTTTTTTTTAATAAAAAAAAGTTCATCTATGCCTCACCGAGAGGAGCGAAATTAATCAACCCATCTTCGTTACGATCGACCAAATGCTTCTTCTTGCCTTTGGCCGTGGTCGTAGGGAAATTGAAACCGTGTGGGCCGTACATATATTGCATGACCGATGAAACAGTGGAAGGGTGTTGGTTTAGTATAACGAAAAAACAACGTTTCAAATTCAAACAAATAATTTCGACACCGCCGAATTCGTTGAAACACCTTATGGCTTCGGGCTCGTTAAGCATTTTCGTCAATAACCATAACATCGGATCCGATAACTGCAACGATGAGTTTCCAGAAGCTTCTTCTAACTTGGTGGCATCTTAAATTATAAATAAAAAATTTAATTATATTTCAATCCTTAATGAAGTTTTTCAATTTTTTTTTCCGACATACTTGTTAAGTATCCGCAACGATTGATATTTTTTGACGTTGATCGGAAGATTTAAAGAATAACGTATATAACAAATGATATATTCCATCGGCCACCGTCGAATGATTGTTCAGAGCTCTCAGTGACTGTAGAACATGCCAATCTGAGCTTTCGTACAGCGATGAACGATAACAAGAATTCAAACCCTTCAAGAACTGATATATGGTGGTTTCTTGACGTAATACTACAATTTTTTTCAAATTATAAAATAATATACTTCAAATTTTTGTTCATGAAGGAAGTTGCGGAGGGAGAGAGGAATTCACTCACCAACATCAGCTAATAAGGTTTTCGTATTAACGAATCCGTTATCAGAAACGTTCATCTGTTCGCTTTTACTTTCGTCCGTCTGACTCTGTCCGGCCACCGGCTCAACTTTAGCCACCGACGATTCTGACGGCGTTCTCAACAATCTACTGGCGAACTTCAACAGCTGCATCATCAGAAAATCTCGACTAAAAGGCCCCACTCGTCTGCCATCCACGTTCTGAGCGTTAGTGGCGCTTTTCAACGCTGGAGGCGCGAAACACGAGGCAGCATTCGCCGGTATTTCGGACGACGTGCAACACTTGATCATGTTCATGCATTGCACATGAGGTAAAACCAGATCACCTAATAAACACGACCAACTGTAAAAATTGTCTCCTAGCTTCGTGAACGACGCAATACCTCATCTTACCTAACATAATTATAATTCCGTTAGCCGTCGAAAATCCGACATTAACGAATTCGCATTCTTGCAAAAACGATACGAAATTTATCTGCGCATCTAGCGGACCGCGTTTCGCCGCTATTGCACCGTTACCGTTTAATAAATTACACAGTACTTCTAATAGACGTTCTTTCATCAACGCTCCGAGGCCTTCTTTAGCGCACAGAGCCTTCACTCTGCTACCTACGCGGCTCAACATATTGGAAAAAGCGCCCACTACGTTTTCTCCAGCCTGTAAAATAAATCCAATGAATATTTTCCTCGTCGCTTCGTCGTACCTTCACTGCAACCACCAACTCACCATATCGTCGACAGAAGGACAAGATAAAAATGATGTCAATAAATTGGTGAACTCTTCGTGCTGCACGATAACAGCGGTAGGGCTGCTCAACGATTTCTGAGCGGTCATACTAGTGCTGCATTTCGAGGCGCCATTTTTCTCCTCTTCTGATGGCAGATTAGACATAATAGTCAGAGCTTTGAATAACAACGACCATAATCTTATGGATGGTGCTACACGTCTGTAATCATATAACCACAGATTAAAATTTACCCCCGAATCGCCTCTCGTCGATGACTTCCTCTTTTATTTACCTTGCTGCGGCGCTCATTATAGTAGAAATTGTGCTCATCGAGACAGGTATCAGAGGTACCATACTACAGAACAGGTCTTGATCGGTGTTATTTTTACCGGCCAATAATAGCCATAAGCTCAACGTTTCTTCTAGATTATTATTTGGTCCCTGAAATATCGAAAAATACCCCTTATTCATATATAATTTTTTTTTCAATTTTTTTTTCGAGAAAATTATCGCATAAAATAAGGTAATACCATTATATTAAAATCAGTAAATAATCGGTCGAAAGCAGCCGAAAAAATCTGAGACGTAGTTGACGAGTTTGGATAGTAAGCAGACATCCAAGGTAAAGTTAACGCATCCATTTCAAATTGACTACGTTTTAAAGGTGAATAAACCTGGAATTAAAAACGATGATTATTTCGACCAGAATACATTCACCTTATGTGAAATAATTTATTCGAGGCGTATTTAAAAAAAATGCATTTTTATTACATTCGCAAAGGAAATAATTTTTTCATTCTTTTTAAACTTCTCGAACTTACCGGTAATACTGCATTTACGCTTTTCAATAAATTACAAGAGCTTAAATCGGCTAATTCACGCAAAAATATTTCTACATTTTCTTCAACACCGAATTCTAATCTTGAGTCCAAAGCTACTGAAATGCTGATCAATTGACAAAAAAAAAAATTAAATTAATCATTTTTCCAAGACTATGAGAATTCAGTTGAGCTTAATTTTAAATAAGTACACGTACTTGGCCAACGAATAACATTTATTCTTATTAGTAAACTCTTTATTGTTCCTTTCCTCCATGAGAAACTCTTCGAAATTCTCGTCTGTCTCGCTATCGTCCGACTCCATCAAACTGGGCAACTGAGAGTTATCACATTTTGGAGTCGAACACATCAACAATAAATCTTTCGCTGTATCTAAAAAAAAAAAAAACACACAAAAATGTAACCGAAGTTGTTACGTTTCATTCATAACATATTTCTGAGTATTTGAAACTACTTTTTTTTCGGAAACAATTTTCATCAACAAATAAGCCTCAAGGACGCCCACCTGCCCTGTCTGACGCCCAAAATAATCTTTTTCCAGGATGAGGACTTGAAAGTACGAGTAAATAAAAGTTTAATAGTTTTATGGATGACATGAGAAAAAGAAATTTAAATTTTGCCTATTTTAATTCAAAAACTGTCCGTCCATATCAAAGTCTTCTTGATTCTACTGTCTTCTCTAAAACATAATTTTAGTTGCGCATTTATAGTACAATAAATCTACAACATTTAAGGATCATTTAAAAGAAATATATAAAAAATACGATTTTTTGTTAGATTTTTTTTTTGTACATAAATAAAAAAATGAATACGAAGAGATTAAATTATACCGAACCGTGAAAAATATTTACAATCATATACAGCAACGTTTCACCGACTTAGCAGGGGTTTAAGTAAGGGGGGATGGGGTAGCTTCCACCCAGGTGTTTTGAAAAGTTGGGAAATTTATAATTGTTGAACGCTAAAATTGGGAACTTGAATTTTTTGTAAAAGTCAATGTAACATTCATCTGAAAATTTTCTTACCATAAAACATAGGTGGGAACATAGAGATATTTCAAATTTGATACTTTAGGGCCGCCATAACAGTTAATTCAATTATACTATCGGACATAATATGATTAAAAATGTATATGTACGACGACTTATAATTATATACCAACCCAATCATGACCCTATAGAGGTTTCAGCCCATTATATTAATATTTTCATGCGTATAAGATGCGTGTAATGCACAACATAATCTTTCTCGTAAGAAAATCAAAATCTATTAGACTATCAAGTAGCAGTGGATAACGCACATAAAAATACCTAGGGTAATCTTAGATTTCTTGGAACTCCACGAGATTTTTTAATTTTTCAAGAAAATTTTAAGATGCTTTCAAGATTGCAAAATACAATTTTTTCATATGGATATGTACTTTCGACGAATTTTTTCCCCCCATTTTTCCTTCACTAACTTTCACATTCCTTCCCACTCAATTATGAATCTTTCTTTCGTCAAATACAAACCTTCGTTAGCGCCGTTATTCGAATTACCAGCGAACATATTAAACGAATCGGTCGTATCGGCATCCATCAACGGTAGCTCTGAAAAATCCGAAGACGTCGATCCTTCCAATTGAGCGGACGACTTACGGCGAGCTCGTACAAATATACGATTTCTACGTATTTCTGTACAACAACACAGTTCATTAAATACATCTGTTTTTTAACCACCATAATGATCTAATAACCGAGTTCCTTACTATCCATGATATCTTGTAAAAGGCACGTAATAGCATGCGACGTCCATTTACCGCCGCACATCGATTTACCATTCTCGCACCATACTGCCATTTGCAAAAACTTCAGCAATTGGTCTTCAGTTAATATTTCGCTCAGAATGATCGGCGAATTAGATATTTGGAGTAGACAAGACATCACCTACGAATTAATAAAAACATACACCTCGTTAATTCGAATTTCCCATTAACTCGACCTTCCTTATCGTAGTGGCCACGGACGTAAAACTCACCTTACAACTAATCAAAAATAAAACCGCCGCACATCGATTTACCATTCTCGCACCATACTGCCATTTGCAAAAACTTCAGCAATTGGTCTTCAGTTAATATTTCGCTCAGAATGATCGGCGAATTAGATATTTGGAGTAGACAAGACATCACCTACGAATTAATAAAAACATACACCTCGTTAATTCGAATTTCCCATTAACTCGACCTTCCTTATCGTAGTGGCCACGGACGTAAAACTCACCTTACAACTAATCAAAAATAAATCAACGTTACACGTAATATCTACGTGTAACATGAACGCGACTAAAGCTCGTATCACAGGCAAACAGTGAGCTTTGTCTACTCCTATTTTACCGCAACCAGTACTCGACAATCCTGAGCTGCCAGCAATGTCCGTATTTCCTAACGATTTGTTGCTCGGTCCGGCTCCACCACTACTCACACAAGCCGCCCCGCTTCCTCCACTACTTCCAGCCAGGCTTCCGCTTGACGATTTATCTTTCATTTTAATCTGTTAAAAAAAAAGTCACTTATTCTTCATTCTTTTGTAGCAAAAATATGAGCTAATAAAGACAAATCAATACGTATTTTATACAACGATCGTTCATTCAAAAAGCGATATTCCTCGATCTCTTTAAACACTGATAATACTTACGGTATGCTCATAGCGAAAAAAAAATTTCCACAATGGCGAAAAATAAACGAAACAAAAGAAAAGCTAAGTCGAAGTTGACGTATAATGATGAATGTACTCACATGCTCAAACTGTTACTATTATTTTTTTAAAGCAATAAAAAGTTTTGAATTTCAAGCTGACAGAAATAACAGAAAATCATATTCAAAAGAAGAAAAATAATATATAAATAATACACAGCAAAAAAATTAAAAAAAAAAAATCAGAGAATTCATCGGCACAAAAATAATATTTGCATTCAAAAATATAAGAGGAATAAATAAATAAAACTTACAAAAAAAAAAAAGACTCCGAAACAGAATATTAATCATTTTAAAAATAGACAACTTTTTGACTACACAACATTTATCATCACTACAGAATGAAGTTTTGAACTACATAGTGTACCTAAAAAAGTTAGCGAGTGAGGTGAACGAGAAAAATGAAAACGTGATTAAACAAAAACGCGGTGATTCACACAATCGTCTTGGGCACTTTCCCGTTCGTTTGGTTCGCTAATCTTTTCTAAATCACTTAATTCAATACGTCATTTCGTACCGAAGACAATAAATCGTTTGCGATCATCAGAATACTTATTATGCCCGAGTTAACTATCCTCAATTTTTTTTTTGTTTGAAAACTGTGAAAATGACCATACTTAAAAAGAATCTGAATAAATAAATAATCAAATAAACAGATCAAACTGACCTATCTAAGACACAAAACCTAAAAAAAAAAATATATGTTCGACAGAAAAAAAAGATAAAAATGAAAGATACCATTGCAAAAACCTAGCATAAAAAAATCAAACCAAGCAAAAAAAAATATCGTTAAAATTCTAAAAGAAGAGTCGTTACACCTCTCCCAAAATTAACCCCTAAAAACCATCTTCAAGCCTGAAAAAAAAATCGCTCAAACCATCCAGCACGATTCTTCGATCAATCTTAAACAAACAAAAACGCTGACGCAACAGAATAAAAACAAACGGAGCGCATCCAGCGTCGTATCGAACATACCTTAACACTCGACTTTGGAGACGTATTAGCGCTACCCATTGGTATACTTTTGAGTACGTTTTGCAATTCTTGTTTTAACTTTAACGCGTGATTCGAAAGTTTACCTAATGCCTGCCACAAATTTTATATTCGGTAAATACAAGAGAAAAAAAAGAAATTAAGAAATTACTCTCTATCGTTTCTACAACTACATAATGATTTAAAAAATATAATATACATATAATTATTAGTTATTTTCAAAATCCCGTTATTTTGAATTTTTTTCATTTACAATCGAATCATATATTTAAAATATTCTTCGTTGTGCAAATGCTATTCTTGATGTATCAAATTTAAAAAAAAATTAATATCTATGGAAAGAGAATAACCCTTAATCTACGTTTCGCAATTTACACTTCTCTCTCATCACTCGTGTCAAGTGTTAAAGCGAAAAGTAAAAAAAAAAATTAACACTTCGTTTCGATACAACACCGTTTACGATGAAATGCCCATTCGTTGCCATCCCTAAAATTCAGTATGGAAAAAAGCGTAAAAAACACTCACGAAAGCGATATCACTAAATTGTATTTATGAAATCAACCTTAAAAAGTAAAAAAATCTGCATTCGAAGCGAGAAAAAATTTAAAATTGCGCAAATGTAGCCATTTACACACGGGCGAGTTTTCTCTTTCCAAACTAAGTACGAAAACCCACACACACACACGACGATACCGCATCGTCATACATTACCTGCACGGTAATTGTCTTTTTTGTCGGTTCCAAATCTTTAAGTGGTTTAGTTTGCATTACTTTTTTCTGTATGGTGCGTCGGAAATTACAGACACCATGTTTTTTTGCCCAACATACTCTTACGATTCCTTGTACTTCGCTTGAATGAAGTTCCAACGATTTTCTATAATTAGTATGAGAAAATTATTAAATGCTTGTCACGTGAATTTTACAAACTTCGATACAGATTTCAACAGCGTTCGTCATTAACCTGTATCTTTTTCGGGCGAATCTCCATCGTCCGAAGAGCGTTACGAGGTAATGGCAAAACCTCGACAACACTGTGGAAACATCAACAGCCACGATAACAACGGCAGGTCTAATTTGCCTCTGATGAATCCTTGAGCATTGGTATCGGCTAACGGCGAGAATTCCTTTAGCAATACCTTCAAGATATGCTCGATAATGCAATTCTGATACTTCCGTATAATATACTCTTACGACCCAATCGAAAGTAATACGAATACTCTGAAGAAGAGAAATCAATCCGATTATTACGGGTAATATTCTTTATTTTCGCAATTCTTTCAAATATACCAACCTACCTGCGGAAAAACGGCTTATAATTTGATGAATAAAGCTGTGTGAACGTTTTAACCAAGAATTCACCCACCACGGTTTCACACCGAACAACCGAACCATTAACGTGCACGTTGAAATCTGCGTGCGACTATCTTCCCACGCACAACCAATTGAATAAATTCTGGCACACATCTCCTTTAAATTTATCCGAAAAAGTGGTTGGAATCTACGCACCATTAGTAATTATTTAGAAAAATATATTTGGCGACCAAGTTGTCTGCTTTCTTTACAGCTCAAAATTATTTTAGAAGCTATTATTTGTCATCAAGAAAAACTGTGAAAATGACCATACTTAAAAAGAATCTGAATAAATAAATAATCAAATAAACAGATCAAACTGACCTATCTAAGACACAAAACCTAAAAAAAAAAAATATATGTTCGACAGAAAAATGAAAGATACCAAGATTGCAAAAACCTAGCATAAAAAAAATCAAACCAAGCAAAAAAAAATATCGTTAAAATTCTAAAAGAAGAGTCGTTACACCTCTCCCAAAATTAACCCTAAAAACCATCTTCAAGCCTGAAAAAAAAATCGCTCAAACCATCCAGCACGATTCTTCGATCAATCTTAAACAAACAAAAACGCTGACGCAACAGAATAAAAACAAACGGAGCGCATCCAGCGTCGTATCGAACATACCTTAACACTCGACTTTGGAGACGTATTAGCGCTACCCATTGGTATACTTTTGAGTACGTTTTGCAATTCTTGTTTTAACTTTAACGCGTGATTCGAAAGTTTACCTAATGCCTGCCACAAATTTTATATTCGGTAAATACAAGAGAAAAAAAAGAAATTAAGAAATTACTCTCTATCGTTTCTACAACTACATAATGATTTAAAAAATATAATATACATATAATTATTAATTATTTTCAAAATCCCGTTATTTTGAATTTTTTTCATTTACAATCGAATCATATATTTAAAATATTCTTCGTTGTGCAAATGTTATTCTTGATGTATCAAATTTAAAAAAAAATTAATATCTATGGAAAGAGAATAACCCTTAATCTACGTTTCGCAATTTACACTTCTCTCTCATCACTCGTGTCAAGTGTTAAAGCGAAAAGTAAAAAAAAAAATTAACACTTCGTTTCGATATCAACACCGTTTACGATGAAATGCCCATTCGTTGCCATCCCTAAAATTCAGTATGGAAAAAAGCGTAAAAAACACTCACGAAAGCGATATCACTAGAAATTGTATTTTATGAAATCAACCTTAAAAAGTAAAAAAATCTGCATTCGAAGCGAGAAAAATTTAAAATTGCGCAAATGTAGCCATTTACACACGGGCGAGTTTTCTCTTTCCAAACTAAGTACGAAAACCCACACACACACGACGATACCGCATCGCCATACATTACCTGCACGGTAATTGTCTTTTTTGTCGGTTCCAAATCTTTAAGTGGTTTAGTTTGCATTACTTTTTTCTGTATGGTGCGTCGGAAATTACGACACCATGTTTTTTTGCCCAACATACTCTTACGATGTCCTTGTACTTCGCTTTGAATGAAGTTCCAACGATTTTCTATAATTAGTATGAGAAAATTATTAAATGCTTGTCACGTGAATTTTACAAACTTCGATACAGATTTCAACAGCGTTCGTCATTAACCTGTATCTTTTTCGGGCGAATCTCCATCGTCCGAAGACGCGTTACGAGGTAATGGCAAAACCTCGACACACTGTAGGAAAAACATCAACAGCCACGATAACAACGGCAGGTCTAATTTGCCTCTGATGAATCCTTGAGCATTGGTATCGGCTAACGGCGAGAATTCCTTTAGCAATACCTTCAAGATATGCTCGATAATGCAATTCTGATTACTTCCGTATAATATACTCTTACGACCCAAATACGAAAGTAATACGAATACTCTGAAGAAGAGAAATCAATCCGAACGTTATTACGGGTAATATTCTTTATTTTTCGCAATTCTTTCAAATATACCAACCTATCCTGCGGAAAGACGGCTTGATAATTTGATGAATAAAGCTGTGTGAACGTTTTAACCAAGAATTCACCCCACCACGGTTTCACACCGAACAACCGAACCATTAACGTGCACGTTGAAATCTGCGTGCGACTATCTTCGCCCACGCACAACCAATTGAATAAATTCTGGCACACATCTCCTTTGAATTTATCCGAAAAAGTGGTTGGAATCTACGCACCATTAGTAGATTATTTAGAAAAATATATTTGGCGACCAAGTTGTCTGCTTTCTACAGCTCAAAAATTACTTTTAGAAGCTTTTATTTGTCATCAAGAAAATGTAATCATGGAAGAGCCTTTTCACAACACTAGAATTCTCTACCTTCCATATGAAGCAATTTTTAATTAGAGAGCTCCAAAATAGTCTATGAATACTTATAAAGGAAGGCATGATAACTGCATTTTTGAAAAGGGCTTGAATTCTCGATGAAACGTATTCAAGTTCCGCAGAACAACACACGACAAATTAGCACAAGTCTACTTCAAATTTTGGAAATCTATTTAGTCATAGAGCAATCTAAATTTAGAGTTCAATAATTATGCGTAATTTTCACAAGATTTTTTTTTTACTGAAATATTTAGATTTTCCCTCTATACAACATAATAAAGAGTCTTATTTAATCCCTCAAATAATAACTCTTTGGTGAGGGGGAGGGAGTTCATACTTACCAAACTGTTTTTTCCAAAACTATAGACTCTTAAGGCAAAAATACCCGGATGAAAATTTTTTTAATTGAATTTCAAATAAAAAAAGAATATTATGATTTTATGATGAGAACAACATGATCTACATCAGAACTCATAAAAAAAAAATCCAATAAAACCTAATAATTATATGCATCGAGTGTATAATGAAAAAATTACAATATCTAGTTCACTTCGAGTGGAACCTGTCTATAGAGAACTTTCTCTCCAACGAAGTATTTTTGAGAGAGCTAAATGATTTCAAAATTAATTTAAAAATCAAAATGAACTATTTTTGTTATTGTGAAAAAGTCTTAGATTAAAAAAAAAAAAAAAAAAAAAAACTCCCCGTATCACTTTTTTGCATTTTGATTCAAAAATAAAGGGAATGAATTTCCAATAAGTGGTTACTCGAAAATTTTCAAATTTGTGGGGGCTATTCTAAGTTGTCGTCGGTTGGGACTCGGAAACTTGTATATTTTTCACAGAAGGCTTAACCTCTACACGAAAATGTAAATTTCCTAAATTCCTGTGTAATTGTTCACGGACTCATTTTGACTTCTAAGAACTCAAAGCTTCTTCAATCGGGAGACTTAGAACTTTTGTATTTTAAAAGAACCCTTTTGCGAGTATATTTCACACATAACAAATTTCAGTAAGTAAAAAGTACTCATGAAAGTTGATTTCTGAGCCAGAGAAAGCAGACTACATATACGTAGTAAACAATCAAGTCAAAATATGCACCTTGGGAGCGGGACCTATTTCGTAAACAATATACAACAATAAATCTAACAAAGCTTCCGTCAAATTTCTCAGTTTATCGGGGTTTGCTGATCCCAGCAAAATGTTGATATCGTCAACCGGTCGTTGTTTAGGATTTACGTTGCTGATACGATTGATAACGTTACGCACCAGATTCAACTGATGTTGGAACGTAATACAGTCCTATAAAGCGTAGAGTAACAAAATAATATTCATTCAGAAAATCTTTTCAAATGAAATTAGCCATTAGGCATACTTTGTATAAATTATTAATTCTATGCGATTCCACTTCGCCTGGAGAGTTCTTGGATTTGCTCTTGTTCAAGTAATGATTCATATGATCGACATTCGGAATCTCGGAAGTCAAAAAAGGTGTCAACTGATCTCGTAATCTAGAGCATACCAAGCCATATCGACAAGTCACGTCTTCCATCATACCCTTCAACATCTGCGAATTAAATCAATATTATTTTTCGTTATCATGATCACTACAACGAAAACATCATCAATAGAGTGGATCGAAAACGTCTATTTTTTTCTAGTAAATACAAAAAAAAATTGCGTTTTTTAACCGTAAAGGCAAGCGGAAATTTTTATGAAAAAAATTCAAAATTTTTCAAAAGTTAGATCTTCAGTTGACCATGGGTTTTTAATAAAGAGAAAGGGGAGAGAGTGAATTTTAATTTATTCTATTTATTTTTCTCTGATCGAGAAAACGATAAGAAATTAGGCATAATACTTCCGAACATCTTACTTTTAGGCTCTTAAACTTGTTATAAAGGAAATAATATAAAATTAGATTTTTAAATTTCATTTTACCGAAATAAATTCAGTAACCTTGAAACACTGGAAAAATCTAAAAATTTGTTCATATAAATTTACACACTCTTTACAGTTGTAAACCACAGATTTCTCTTATATAAATTTCAAAAAATTCAAAAATAATTTTTTTGCAATTTTTGATCCACTTTCACCACCAACTAAATGTATAACCCTTACTTGAACATTCGATTCAGAATTCCCCCTACAATAAGCGTTATTTTCGGCATAACCGTCGCTAGCTAGCACGTACGAATGCCCGTAGAATGTACCGATCGGAATCTTACACTTAGTCGGGCTCATTCCATACCTTCCGATAGCAGTAATCTATGAAACATCGATCGTAATTAATATCATCACGGTACACCTTACTGCGTCCTCGCTAAAAACGCAGTTTACCTTCAAATAACGACAAATCGGCGGCGGCTGTATATCGGACATAATCAACATCTTAGTCCCTATATCCGAAGCCACTACCAATCTTCGACCATCTGATTCTTCCGACTGGGTCCAAATATCGATGGACAACGATAACAACTCCGAGCATGGCGGTACCAACATATCCGTTAGACAAATGGGGAAACCGAAATCCAGTACAACGAAACGTTTCGCTCCGCTGTGCATACGATCTATAATGATAGTTTGTTGAGGCGGTTGTATAAGTAATTGTTGCCACGGGAAACTGTTATCCGAATACTGTAAAGATTCAAAAAAAAAAATTAATTTAATAAACCATTTGTCTGGCTAATTGTCAACATCGTCTCCGGTACTCCACTTACGCCTGAATTGACTTCCGAATATGTGACTTTATCGTGGTATATGGGAGTCGGCACGTACGACGGTCCGGGTGCTTGATCAATTACGATCAGCTGTTTACCAGCTTCCAGATTTTTAGCCGTTTGTTTGATTTTAGGTATTACGCTCATTTTAAAATGATGAAATGCTTCTTCGGACATAACGCTTTCCAAAGGCGTTTGCGAAAGTTCGCCGATATCTTGCAATATGTAAACCTGAAATAAATGTTTACTTCAACGCATGTTTTTCAATATTCGTTTTTTTTTTACAATGAAATAAATAAATCATTTTTTTTTTCAAATTAAGAATCATTATTCTCATTATTTAATGTTGCATTGTTAAAAAAAAATTATTATCGTCAATAATTACAAAAATTTATTTTTTTATTTTGTGCGTATTCCATAAAACGAGCGCCTAATTTTATCCATAGATGCTACAAGCAAAAATAGTAGCCATAACATATTCATATCTTGAGAATTGAAAAAATAATAGTCAAAATGTAGTATATGCACCATGCAGCGTAGTATTACTAACAAAAAATTGGTCTCAGTAGAGGGAGTAAGTGGAGTGGTATAGTGAAAGAAGTGTGAAAAACTACAAAACAAATTGCTACATTTCCATATTTTTTGCAAATAACTTTGAAAAATGTCAGATGAGCAATAATAAAAAAAGTTACAAAAAAATGAATATTTTTTATAGGCATTTAAGGAACATTTATCCACAAAATATAATAGAGAATAGAATGGAAATTTATTTAAAATTTTTGATACATATGATCAATAGGACAAAATTATTAAAAAAATAGTTAAAAATCATTAAAAAATTATTTAATTACGCTGCTATGCAGGACACGGATAAAAAAAAAATAATAAAAATGAATTAATTTTCAAAAAATTTAATTATAAATGAAAAACCTGATTAGTTACCTATTTGCGAATAATATGAAAAAATAGTCAATTTTTTCTGTAGCTTTTTAGGCGAAGGTTATCGTGGCGTAAAGTAGATCATTTTAAATGTTTTGAAAATTTGAAACTAATAAATTTGTTCGAAAGTAAAAATAAATGTAATGCATATTTAATTATTCGGAATGCTGGAAAAAATAAATAATAATTACTAATCGTAGACATGATTTTTTTTTTCTTAATTTTCTATTCTTAAATGTGAAGATGAATTATTTCTTTTTCATAATATTTTAACAAAGAAAAATAACTTTCACGTTCTGAAACATCTTTATATTCACTTTCATCGAAAAAATTCATTTTTCTTTCAATTTGAATTTTTTCTTCACCAATAAAATTTTACCTTATCGGTTTTCTTCAATCCAGTCGTATAAGGAGCAAAAGCAGTGGCTGCGTGGAAACCTGATGTGGCAGCAGTAGTGGCCGGTCCGTAATAATTCACAATCGCTTCATCGTCCATTACATCTTTAAACCAATCATTAATATTATATAATCATTGAGTTTATATTTTAAAAATATATTTATACATATTTTATTTGTTATTTCTAATTTTTTATCATTAAATTATTATAAGTACTTCAATTAGTGACGCAGTCGGGAATTTTTCCATCATGGGAGGGGAGGGAGGGGATGTAAATGAGTTGTGAAAATCTTTAAAGGTACTCCTTGATCGCTGTTCAGCGTATAGAAAATTCAAAGATTACCTGAGCTTGATATGAGGGGGGGAGGGGAGATGGCAAGTGCGCATTTCCTAGGCCTCTATTGGTTAAGCCACTGACTCGAATACAAACACTTGTTTTCTTAATTCTCTAACAAACGTAAATTTAAAAAATTTGTTAAATACTAACCCGAATCTACTTTCTCTACTCTAGTACCGTCGCTAGTCGAATGACAAGTAAAATGAAGAGGTTCCACTTCCAACAGACCCTTCATATAATGACTAGCCGAAATACCAGTTAAAAACGATAACTCTGTTTTACTAGCGTTATTATTGGCTCCAGGATTGAAATATTTTTGGTTCATGACTACAATCACAACGACAAAATTACATTCTCATGAAAAAAAAAAAAAAAAAAAACAATATCCAAGCGAACATCGAAGCTCACCTTTATTCGTGAGTTCTTTACAATTAAGTTGTTTAATAATGGAGAAAAATCCATTCATTGCCGGCTCGTTATTCGCCGGTGGTGTATTAAAAACTATATTCGGACCTGCTACCAAATTAGCGTAAGTAACTGGCACAGAGCTACTTCTGCCCGGGATAATAGGTTCGATATCGAATAACTCCGCTTCGAATGGATTACCATATAATCCGTATCTACAGAAAAAAAAATCAGCTCCTTGATTTACACGAAAAAGCTCTACAATTACATTTTTTTTATTTGTACGCACCTAGTGCGAAGTAACAAATGATATGGATTTTGTCTTGAGTGCAACTCTTTGGCTACTTGTAAAAGCAATGAGAAACATTTTTGAAACACTGTAGCCTGTTCGTCGCGTGGTACCACGTACAACAGTAACTGGAAGAACCACCGAAACGCGCCCGCCGACCAACATTGCAACGTTCTCGGAATCCATTCGACTAATACTTTTAATAATTGCTCGTCGAATTGCTTCGTGTCTTGTATATTTTTATATCCTCTGTAATTGAAAAAAGTATATCTCGTATAAAACATCACTCATACAGAAACCAAACTGTACAAGAAACCCAAGCACTTACAAGCTACAACTGATCAGTAATTTAGTAACTTTATGGGCTAATTCGCGACTGCCTTCGATATATCCGTATTTAATTATATCGCAAAATTTCGACTCAATCACCCTAGCGTATTTCAACTGCTGACTCATCACATCGTCGGTGAAACACCTAAATACTGTGTCTTCGGCGAAAGTCGATCTATAGCGGCACATACGTATCGACGTGATCCATATTAAAATATCCATAACTATCAGTTTGAATTCTAGATCGTCGTTCAAACAGAATGTTTCCAAAAGGCCCTCGACGAAAGGTATACTCTCCAGCATTCGACATCTTTCGATTCTACGACGAAAAAAAAAACCACGCTTATTTAAATTTTCCCGCTTTTAAAAATACAAACCGTCGTCCGTTCAAAATTCAAAATTATACCTTTCATTAGGTATATCGACTCGTTTAGGTTTACGAATGGTTACAGACAATTCGTATATCCAGTCGCAACCAGCGGACGGTTTTTTATTGCTGTTCGCTCCGGCGGTACCGGTCGACTGGTCTTTTTTCAACGACGGATCTTCCGACATTAACACGGTATTGTAGAATTTCGAATGTTTCAACGTATCGGCCATCTTTCTTTTCACTTCGATCGCAGCTTTTTCGCCAACATTTTCGGTCTCCGGACAGGTAACCTAAATAAATCGAGTCGAATATAATATTACACATTCGTTCATTCTTCTTTAAAAGTCGAAAAAGAGATCGAGGAGCCTACTTTTTGAGAAAATCCGCCGGCAGCTTTAATATGTAAAAGCAAAGTTCTACAACAACTTCGAAACAATTTCGGACTGGTTAACGTTATAGTCCCGGAACGTTTCGATAGATCCACATATGATTCTAAATTTACCGGACCGCATAAAATTTCCGCATTATTCTGCAGCACGAATTCCTCTGTGTTGATGGGGGTTTCAAACGAAGTACCTAATTGTCGGATATTGAGTTCGATTAATACTTAATGGAGTAAACAAAGCAAACCGGTTGATTTCGAATTTATAATTTATTTTACCTTGAAAATTACTTTGATCGTCGGACGACTTTGTGGCCGTATTTTTCAACCTTAGCAATGTCACTTGGATTTTGGGTATCCGTTGACAAGTCGGATGTAGAGAGAACTTCACGTCTACATGTCCGATACACATGTTTTGCGTCAGCGTTAATTCGAATACATGCTCGTCCCAAGTTCGCCTACGGAAAATTACATTTTATCGATTTCTTATTCGTTAATTTCCATATAAAAATTTGGTAGAAAAAAATTTCATAGTATTTTTTTTTTTTTTTTTTGAATTGCCAAATAAGGTTTTATTGGTGTTGTTCAATTTTTTAGATATAATAACATCAAAGAAATAAAAAATGATGATGATGATGATAATAATAATAATAATAGTAATAGTGATTAAATTAATGTGAAGATAATTTAACTACTCGTGAAACTGAACGAGACTTTCGATATGATCTAAAGTTACTAAACGAAGATAATTTTCTGGACATTTCGCGACTCATTCGTCGACTTCATTTTTTTTTTTATGGTAAAGTCTCTAATTTACAAAACTAATTAAATGTCAACATTTTGGTAATTCAACAATATGTTCTTATTTTAATCCGTGACTTTTATAGGCGGGAAATTCAAAAGCAAGAATATAAATTCATAAATTACGTGAAAAAATGTTGAAAAAATTTTATTTTTTTATTTATTTTTGACACCTATTATCTCCCCTCCCTAAATACTGTTTGAAAATTTTTACGATTTACACGTACAGGTAGTAGAGATACTACTTCTAAAAAATCAAAATAATTTATTCACAAATTCTATCCGGTAGAAACACGCTCATCGGCATCTGGAATTATGGTAGGAGGTTTCTAAAGACACTCTTTCATTAAAATGCTAAGAGTTTCTTGACTTAAACAGATGATTCGAAAATTACAATTTCATAGGAAACCAATCAGAAAATTCCATTTCACATTCTCTCTTATGTAATTTTTATATTTCTATTTAGCGATTGAAGAAAAAATTCTCGCAGAATAAGAAAATGTAGAAATCGCAAGATTTCGTTGAGCTAAATTGGTAACTGCGAATTAAACATAGAAACTGGTTAGAAAAAAATTCATAGTAACACAACTGGCTAATGTTGATTTAAAAAAAAATATTTACTTCATTTTTTCATCATAGAATTCATCCATAACATCATTTTATACCTCCCAATTCATTCAATATTACATCATTACGATTATTATTACTAATGAATTTTTAGAAATATTTTTCATTTTGCGCATCTTCATAGCACTATGGAAAGTAAGGCAAACCATGTTCCTAACGCCTGAACCCCATCTTCCAAAGAACTGATTGGGCATTAGGATGGAACAATTTTTTTCTTATAATTTTCGAGCTTGATCAAAATGATAAGTTACGTTTCGTCGACTCGAAAAGATATTCAAGTTTAAAGAAAAAAAAAAAATATGAAATTTTTTCAGAGAAATTCGTATTTAAAGTAAATGTAGGATTTATTTATGGAAAAAAATAGAATTTTTCATTTTTGCATAAAACTGCAGAACATAAAGCTATTTCATTTTATAACATTTTATTATTCGGAATTTGAACATATTTTAGAGAAAAAAAAATTGAATTTCGACCTTCATAGTAGGTTTTAAACACAAATTACTTCAGAAAAGTTTAAACTTTTTTTTTCTTCAATTTGGGTACATTTTTTGGCTATAAAACACCATTTTTCATTCTGGTCCAACTCAAAATAATGAAAAATAATTTTTCTTGAGCTCTTCTGGTTTCAGCTTGACGAGCATATCAATATTCTTATGAAATTTCCAGTAAAATAATCCCTAAACATTTGAACATATTTTTGAAGCCATTTTCCTGTTGGGTGGGGGGAGAAGAACTGGGAAAAGCCGGACAAATATTTCGATAAATTTTTTATCGTTTTTGAGGAATACCTATTTTATCAATTTTTTATTCATGTAGTCGGCATAAATCGCAATATCACCTAACTGCTTACCAACACACCATTAAAGGGTCATCGTACATGATGATATCATATCTAGGTAGCACTGAATGATATCATAATTATCAGCTCTTTGTTACTATTGAAAATGATTGCATGTAGATGAGTCAGAACAGTAAAAAATGTATTATTTTATTTTGATGGTGGGCACTGGCGCCTGGACTTTACCACGAGTCACATCTTGGTATTTTTCCTCGAAATATTATATGCGTATACTTTGCTATTTCGAGAACATATAATATTGCTTCACTTTTTTTTCAAATATATAAATCTGACTCATTCCACGAAATGGAATTTCTGAACGAATTTTAATGATCTAGAGAAGTCGCCGAAGGGGAAATGTATATTTTCTGCTTTGATAATGGAAACTTCGGCTTTAAAACTGTAACGTTGACATATTTTTATTATAACCATATTAAAAAACATTTATCCCAACCCACAACCCGCAGAAAATAATCGAATACGTGATTGCATGCGTTAATTTCATGATTTCAAATATATATATTACCTCACCTTAGCGATAAGTTAAATGTTACCACGAAATCTCGTAATAAATGATTGTTTTTTCATGAAAAAAAAAAAAGAATTCCTAAACCTCAGAATCCCTCAGTTCCATTACCTCTTTCCCTCCCACTATTAAAAAACCTTTCATGATTACACTTCGAACATCGATTTTCCACATCTTCGTTAACACCATACTTACGTTCCAATTTGTAACTTCCACGTTCTCGTATGTTGTTCGCTATCGCTTTGCTGTAGCAGCTGCGGATGTCGTCTTTGTTTCTGAGCTTGTTTAACCTCGTTCCAACATGACGGCACGTTCGCCAAATAGCACGGAATAACATTTTCGAAATGCGTTAGACGATATAATACTTTCAAGTCTTTTAAAAATATCCTGGGGTTTTCTTTCGATAAACTACGGTCGTGAAAAAAAAAGAAGAAAAAAACGTAAATTTTTCCTAACAAGTTACTTCTTCATCGAGTACACGTATTTTTAAAAATTCAAAAAATACGCAATACGTACTCAGTCAAATAACTAATAGCGCTGCTCTTCGAGCTGCTTTGTTGATTAGCGAAATCTCCGCTACTGACTGGTTGCTCGAATGAGAAATAATTTTCATCGATAACAGATATATAATGCAATCCGCCATCTTCATCGCTAACGCATAATTTCTCTAAATCTAATTCAAAGAAAAAAAAATTACATAATTTTACAACAAAGGTCATAGGTGGATAAATGCGATAAATTTGCTTTGGAGCGATTTCGGGCCAATACTTGGGTGGTAGATGGATACCATCGAGAAACATCTCACTAATATCATCGACCTACATGAACTCCCAAAATAGGGGTGGGGGACTGGGGGTACCACTATGGTTCAAACTAGCGGTTGAGGAGTGTCATGCTTCTTAGCTATGATTTCCTATTGGTACAAATTTATATACAAATATAAAATAGCACATATACAAAACACGGAAACTGTATCATCAAAAGCTGTTTTTTTCAAAAATACCTCTATTTAGCTTCTATTTCAGTTTTTCCATATCATGACTATGGTGTCTCCGAGCTAAAATTCTGAAAAAAAATATCTTATTAAGAATTTAAGAAACATTCGAAAAACCTGGTTTAATTTTTTTGTCAGATTATTATCATCATTAAAAAAATTGAATAAAGTTGTCAAAAATCATTTTTGGGAAAAAAGTAGGCGGAGTGAAGGTGTTGATTTTTTCTGGGATGCCTCTTATAAGAACCTACAACGAGGTAAAAATTTGTTCAAATCGATCAATTTATATTTGCAAAAAAAATTCTATCCACTTTTCACTTGCGGAACTCCCTCTTAAAAATGGGTGGGGAGTAGGGTCTAAAATTTTAATCAAGGATGTTTCTTCATAATACCCACCTAACATCCAAGTATTGGCTTGAAATCGCATCAAGGTAAATTTACCATGCTTATCCACCTATACCTCATCACCATTTATGGACACCTTATACACTTACGATCGCAATACACCATCGACACGAATCGACTAGTCGACTGATTCTTCAACACCGACACGCTTTCTAAATTCATCAAATTGATCAAATGTAGTTCACCGTTATCCATCATCAGTACACCCATCGGTAAATGACTATCGGGTAAATACGATTCGTCGTGTTTCAAGAACATCGGCAACATAATAAATTCTTTCGGCGACTCGCTGGGTACTTGAAATACTCTACTTTGGACCGGTGTTTCCTCCAAACATAACACAGGCCCTTTGAAATTAATCTTCAGCAATAACAAAATACCGCCGATTACTTCTTCTTTATCTGCGCCCATCATTTGTTGCCTATCTTCGTCTCGATTACGACATACAACGAGTAAATGTTGACCGTCTGGTACAGGGTATAATCCGGCCACCTCTAAATTCGGATTATTCGTTTCGGTTAAGCGGAAATGTTGTATGAGCGTGGCTTCCTTATCTAAATCCATCGAATCCAGTTTCGCCAGATTTTTCGACGTGTCGCCACGACTATCATCTCCCATCGCTTCTTCTCCTTTGGAATCGCGTAGTTTCTCCTCCGACGGAGAAATCGTACCCGTAGACGTAGACGATAAGATACTCTCGACGTGTTCGCTCAACGTTGCGGTGGTATTGGCGGTCATCTGATTCGATCCTTCGAACGGGAACATATAAGAAGCTGAAAATAAAAGTGTCCGGTAAATATAAACGCTTATCCTCATTCCCAACCAACATTTAGTAAGCAATAACTTACCACCAGATTGTAAAGAATTATTAACGGAGGCAGTCTGATTAGGCGAATGGCTCTCGGTCTCCATTAAATTAATATCGTCCAACAGAGTGGCGGTAGTTTCGTAAATCTTGCTACCGTAATATTCGCAATCTTTATTACGAGATATAGTCGTTCCTGTTCCGGTACCGCTCTTTTTCGTCGAAGTCGTCTTGCTCGAATTCAATGTTCGTTCGTTGGTGGCGGTATCGCTACTCGAGTTACCGTCGTTATCGTCGCTCTCCTTGTAGTGAAAATCGTACACAGCCAAAAGCAACTGGTAACGACATTCTTTCGGATGAGCGGCACCCTCGTTGCCGCTGTTCAACGCTTCGTTCACGTTGTTCATCGTCTCCACGGTGGCAGCGTGGTTTTCCACGTTCCAGCCCAACATCACGTCTGAAAATTTCGCACCAGATGAAGAACGATTGTTCTCGAAGAATGTTTTTATTTCGGTCGAAACATTTTTTAAGTCATATTAAAACACTTCTATTCAATTCTACAAGTGCAATCTTTTTTAAATTGAAAAATATATTCAACAAAATTTGACATTTCAATTTTTTTTTTTTTCATTTTTTTTCATACCAAAAATGTTCTTTTTGCATTAAATTTTTTACAATGAGAAATTTCTTTCAAGCTAATAATTTTTGTTTTTTGCCAATTTTCATAAATAAATAAATAAATAAAAATTTCTTCTGACATATGCACAAAGAAAATCGCTCTTGCTCAAAAATATTCAAAAAATTTGTAATTTAATCTTTTTTATACTCCAACTTACAGGGGAAATCTCTTTTAGGATAAAACTTTTTTTTTTTTTACTTCTTTGATAAATAAATTGGCAATTATCTGTTGACAAAAATGTTTGAAAACATTTTTCTTTATATTTACCAAAAGAAAAATAATATTATAAATACATTTTTTTTGATATACCAAGTCTTTGAGGGAGCTCTCCGGAGTCACATTTTTTTCCGATAAATTTCAGTTTCTTTTTTTAGCTCAAAAAATTATTATTATTATTATTATTTCCATTTTTTTTTTTTTTTTTTTTTTTTAGATATTTACAACAAAATTTCTTTGAAACTTCAGAAATATTGGATAAAAGAATTAATTTTAACCTTTCTTCGTAAATTCAAAGGAAATCAATTTTTTACACTTTTCAGACATTCCAACAGATGAAAAAATTCCTCATAATGAAAAAATAAACTGATGACTTTCTGCAGGTATCGTGAATTTCAAAAAAAAAAAAACAAAAAAAAAAAACAAAATTGTCATTTCTATTCAACTAGATATTCCAATAGAAACACCTCCAGCTACGAATTGATATAAAAAAAAATTACAAAAACATTCCCTCAAGAAACAATTTTTCTCGAATTTTCTATTTATTTCTATTCAATCCAAAAATAATTTTTTGTTATTAGTTATGAAATAAGCAATGACAAAAAAAATTATTTAAACAAAATTTCACTCATGTTCAAATTACATTTAAAAAAATTTCCTTTTATTCTTTTTCAGAAAATGTTCTCCATTCATTGATTTCATAATGACGTTTATAATTCCTCCGGTTTTTATCTTACTGTTCGGATGGATGCTAGATTCTAGAGAATAACGTGAGCCAAAAAAAGGAGAGAATGTTGTTGACAAGTGGAATTACGGCCTATGTTGAGGGTTTGATGAATATAGTGAAATATAGAACTATCATGAAGGATGTGTTGTACAGACAGGGTATCATGAACACTAACAAAAAATGCTGATGAGCGAACCAAACATAAAAATAAATATTTCGAAAAATTTGTACATTTTTTATATCAAGGTAGATAATGATTTTTTTTAATATGCAAAATTTTTTTAATTCAGAGATGATTGAATGATTTTTTCCCCTAGATACTTCGACAAAAAAAAATATATATATATATATTATATATAGTGATCTATGGTCAAAGTGGCATCAATTTGCACATTCCTCAGGAGTGCATATAATGTCAAATTAACGACACCACAATGGCGAACGGAATGTATAATATCATAGGTTTTCTTGGAAACAAATTTTTAAAATGATGCCACTTTACCTGTAAAAATCAAAAAAATGAGGCTACTACGACCTTAGACCGAAAAAAATTTTTTGTATGAAAAATAGAATATTAGTGGTAAAGTGGCATCACCCAAATAACCACACCAGTGACGTCATGACACATAGCTGAATCGATGAGCAATGTGATGGTAAAGTGGCATCAAAAAAAAGATGCCACTTTGTAAAAAAGATGCCACTTTACCTGTAGACGACGAAAAATGATGCCACTTTATCCATAGATAAATCTATATATATAGATTTATCTATGGATAAAGTGTAATCATTTTTCATCGTCTATCGGTAAAGTGGCATCTTTTTTGTGACGCCACTTTACCATCACATTGCTCATCGATTCAGCTATGTGGCATGACGTCAGTGGTGTGGTTATTTGTGTGATACTACTTTACCACTTATTTCGGTGTCGTAAATGTGACATTAGATGCACTTCTGAGGAATGTGCAAACTGATGCCATTTTGAGCATAGATCACTATATATTTTTTTTTTCTTCGCATATAAAAACAAATAAACTATTTTATTCATTTTTGAGATCTGCAAAGAACTTTAATGAAGGAAGTAAGTAACTATTTCTCATCTCAGAAATGGTTAAGAGACTGGGAAAACGTCTCTAACATCAATAACTTTAGAAAAATCAAGTCCTCAACCGAAGAAGAATCTCCTTATGCCATCTACGAATAAGCCACGTATGGATTATCTACGTTTATCTTTTCACAGGGGCTAGAGGCATATATTACTAGAAGTTAAATATTTCCACAAAAGAAATAAATCATTTCCGCTCAGAAAAAGATTTTCTTTCAATAATCTTTTATCAATAGTGTCATCAACAAAATATGCTTTATATATTTTATTTTCTATATTATGATGCGATTATCATTGTTTTTTTTTTAAACGAAATTACTTCAGATATTAAAGACGCATTTCAAACACGTGGCAATGATTACCTTGATGAGATTTCTTCACCGCTACCACAACGCATGGACGTATACGTCCGCCCGAAATAGTATTATGTTCATCATCTACGATTAGGCTTCCGGTCTTCTCCTTGTATTCGTCGTAATCAGTGATAAATTTATTATACATGGAAGAGCTCAATACTGTGCATGCGTTTACAAAGTACGAAAACGTAGGACGCAAGAGATGTTCTGTAAACACACAATAACCAATTATCTGCATAAAAACCGACACACCCGTACCAGTTCCTTTGTACGGATAAAATCGTTTCTCAATATTAATTACCGGTAATGGTTTTGCTGAGTGAAATTTCCAACGTACTTTTCGTATCATTTTGCTGCCACATATCGGAAAATATATCCGAATGCCTGACAGGTTGTTGGTGTAATTCGTGTAATGACGAAGGCACGTGGAATTCAGTGACAACCTAAATATCGATATTCGATTAAAACCCTACCTATCATTCAGTAGCGATTGTTTAACGAGACGAGCTTACTTTCAAAAAACGAGCATAATTATATAAGGTGATAACGCCTTTCTTAGAAAACGTTGGAAATACTTCGCAAAGCGAACTAGTACCAAAGGAAACCCTATCGTTCAAACTGATCGCAGGTGCTGTAGCGTAATTCACTGATAAGGGTACGTTTTGAGTGTACTCGCCCCTAACGAAAGGGCACGTAGGAGCGTGTCTTTCGTGCTCGGACCTGAAAGTGTATATCACGGTTAAACAATGGCAATCGGTACATCAAGGTCAATGATAGAATTAATCATAATTGTCACCATGGTTCGTCCGTTGGTTCCCAACATACTAAGCAGACAACACATGTAAAACACATAGCACGATCGTCTCCGATCGTGTTCGGTTGATGGTAGAAACCAGCTTGAGCCATTTGATCAGGTAGTGCCCATCTGTGAAAGGTCATCGATAAGTACCATGGGGCATATTTTAAAAACGGGAAAACCCTACAGGTACGCACTTGTAATCCATGTGAGGCCATTTGGTAAACGTTTCTCTTCTATTGGCTTCGCTGAACATGAGAGTTCGATCTGTATTAGCGTTGTTAAACGTTGACGGATATAGGCAGTTTAGTCTTTCGTTAATAGCGCTAGCTATCGATAATGCTGGTATATAACGATTTTGTCGCTTTAATTCCGAAGCCATCGTGCTAGCAACCCATTTCAGGGAATTGTGAGTGGATTTTAATCGAACCGTATTCCACTGTAAATTACGATGTAATTATCTCGCAGTTTTATCGAATTACAAACGGATTTGAAATGCTTACTTTTTCAGCCTTTACTCCTTCGTTAGCGCAATTTTCGCTTTCGTCGATTTGCACTTTAAGCTTTTTAGTCAAATCTACGACACTTTCAGCAGCCGGTAATTCGACTTGTTTCAAAGCTTGAAGGATGAGTGATGCCTATAAACAATAAAAATGTTGAGAAATAGGTTCTAACCTGCGAAACCAAAAAAATCCAAATCGCTTGACAATAGGTACCTCGAATAATGGTAGCTCTACTTCCACAACTTCGTATGGTTTCTGTATGACTGGTTGTAAAATGGTATCGAATAGCAAAATACCGTTGTAGTCGGTTCGCATTCCCATGGTGACGCCATTGGTGAGAACTAGTTTATTATGCGAACTTAGGTATATGCCATCGAGGAAGAGATCTTTGCCGGATTCTAAAAATAGAAATATTTCATCGATGAAGAAGCCGTCGTTCGAAATCACTACATTTCATAAGCCGTATTCTTTTAACCCCGTCAAAACTACTAAAATGGTTCCGAAATACGTTTAATTCGCTGTACTTCCTGTGACTAGGTTCGAACATATATGATGGTAGATTTAGCATAAGGTTATCGACAAAGGCAGAACTTCATCTCAATAACTCTTGTGCCCATTTATCTAGGCTTTGAATACATGATAGATAGGAGTACATTGAGAGTTATCCGATTATTCCGTACATTATATGCGGGCCACATTTCCATCGTTTCATGAAAATACAGGCTCAATAACACAAATATAATGAATGTAATTACCAGATAATATAGATTTATGTAATTCGACACCGGAAGTGACATCGATGACCAAAATTTCTCCATTTTTAGTCAATACCAAAATAATATTCAAATTCGAATGGTAAATTATTTTTATGCACTTTACATCGGTACGAAATATACTATTTTCTTCCAATTTCCAAAATCTGTTAGCCATGTTTCAAGTACCGAAAACGATTCTATGTAACATACTAAAAAAATTATAAAATGTCTTTAAAATTACTAAAATACTAATTCAATTCGAAGTATTAGTCAAACATAAAAGGTACATCAGCTAAATGATGATAAAAAGAACCATTCTTCTAACAGACCACGAAAATGCACATAGATACGCGAAAATATCTCCTAGACTAACATTTTTTTCAACATTGCAGCTCTACATTTGTACGCTACCGCTGCAGTTGATACGTTTTAGTATCAATTTATTCTTATGAAATGAAAAATTACATTGTAATTTCTGGTATTTACCGATGTCCTTTTTTTTGCTAAATCATTTTTTCTTCTGTGAAACAACATTTATGCTTCATGATAAAAAATTAACATTTCGATGACACGATTTTCCAAAAAATATGGATAAATTCAAATTTTGATCATTTCTAGAAAACTACGATACGTCAAAAATTAATTCCGGTAGATTTTCGTGTAGCGCATCTTCCCGACAGACCCGTATTGTATCCGTAAGTCGCTTAATCCGGTTTGTAGAAATATTTTTGAAAATGAAGCAAAAAAATGTACTTTGTTTATTGTTCATTCATGTTATTAACATAATCTACATGATTTGCTGAATGTAAGTGTTCCAATTTTGCAATGTAATGATGAATCAGAAGTTATTTACGCGATGTAAAAATTTCTAATGTCATATAATATTGCATTCACCCTTGTAGTTCGCATATCGTGGTCGTGGTGGTGACTAGTGATTTTTTTCTCCAACGCTGCAAAATGTATAAAAATATTGAATTTCAAAAAGATAACCAAAAGCTCAAGCTTTTACCCTATGGAGATGAGCTTGACGAGGAAGCTTATGAACAGCTCAGGCAGTTGAAGACGTATTTTGGTTCTTCCATTATACTCAGAGAGCCAAGAACGAATCTTGTCTATTGGAATTCCAGACTTCTTTGGTAAATTTGACCAGATAGATTCATTTCCTTTTACTGTATCTACTCAATTTTTTTATGAGATCTGCCACAAGATAATTTTAATTAATTCATATAAGCAGAAATTCAAAAATTTCTTGCGAAAAATTGTTGAAAACATTTTTATTGAAGCTCAATTTTGATAAGACAGTAATTTTGGCTAAAATTTTAACATTTATTTACAGTATTCAACTTATTATTTTTTTTTCTCTAATTTAAAATTTTTTTCAATCGAAAATTTTGTATCATTTGGTATTATGGTAAATAATTTTAAAAACGAGGAATGAATAAAACCATATGCGTGTAGTTATGTTATTTTATTTCCATCTTTCGTCATCATACAGGTATGTGCTGTTATATGGAATAAAGTTCACAAAAGAAGATCATATATTATTCATCAAGATTTTATATGAAATGGTCGCAAGTGACGATGTTGCACTCGATGTCACCCCCGATTTTAATTTATCCGTGTATACCATGTTGTGCACCCTCTTAAGGTTAGTCAAGTCAAAATACGCGATAATGGAATTTTTCTTCTCATTCTGAAGCCATATTATTTCCGTGCTCTACTGTGAAAATGTCACGGTCATAATTTTGCGAAAATCCTGCATTGATTTTAGAGCGAATGTGAACTTCTATTGTTCTAAGAAATTAAATGATAGCGTAATTTTTTTTTTACATCACGATAGCAGATTTTGTGATGGTTACTTATTTCACAGGAAACGAAGATTGTTGGTCCCAGGAGATGACTTAACTCTCCCTTGGAGACCTCTCTATGATATTTGTAAACGATTATTTTGGTGCAGTCAAATAAAACAGACTATTATATGCATTAATCAGTACGTACGCAAAGAGAATACTTATAAGCATCATATTTTTGCGATATTTGAGCTAGTTCAAGACCTAAATTTTTTTTTCCAGAGATGTTAAATATGACCTCGAACTTCTCGTTAATACTGTTCGATAGTAAGTTCCACCCCGAATTTTTCTATCGCTCTAAAAATTTGAATGTATTCTCAATATTTGGTTAATTTTCAGTTATTTTCCGCCCGAGGCGACTCAAGAAATATTAGATGAATTGAAACCATATTTATGTCCTTTCGATAACAAAGCTATGAAATACGGTATACATATGCTTAGTTTATTTTTACCATTGACCAATCGTCCAGAATTGGCTGATGTTACTCATAATTTATGGCTTGACGAGTTGTTGAAAATTTGGGACGTTTGTAGTAATAATTGTTACTTCTGGGAAGATGTAAGTTTAACAATTGCGAATGAATTGCTTTCGTTCGGCATGAATTAATGAATCACTTTACAGCATATTTTATATCTGATGTCTTCTTTGGCGTGGATTAATATCGGAAGAATTGACTGGGAGAAGTATGTTCCCATGCTTTATTCTCGATTTTTAAAAATTTTCAAACTACCGGTACATTATAAGAAAACCGCATCTCTTAAAATGTCCAAAGTTTCTGATGAAACTGCCGCCTTATGGATTATCTCAACATTGGTATATATAGTTTTACTTTTATTCGGTAAATTAATTCTATAACTTGGACTTCGAAGTTGTATTATTTGTTACTTGACAGGGTGGTGGAAGCGCTAGCCAAGATCATTTGGATCAATTATTGAAAATATTAGAATCATACTGCCATCCGGCTAACACAGGGTATTGGGTTTCTTTAATTAAATCGTTTTTGAAAAAACTCACCAGACACTTTGTCTATAGAGTAAAAAGGTAAGTTACACTGATATCCACGAGAATATGTGTCCACTTTCTGTGAACCAAAAAGTGTTCTAGAAAACAATTTTTTTCAAAGGTGGCAAAAAGTAATTTATGAAAAATAAACTCATGAAAGCCTTAAAATGAAATACAAAATGTCCCCTACTCTAAGTATAGTGTTTAAAGAGTCAAAATTTGGTTAGGTAAATACTTTCTTGTGACAGTGCGGACTGAGGTTTTATCGATAGAGAGTATCTTAGAGATGAAAATTAGGCAATCCCCTAACCTCTTTCTTCATCAGTGAGGTATTAAACACCTTCGAAAAATTATATATTATTTATAAGAAAAAGAAAAAAAGTTAAATTCTAAAATAGTTTTGTAAAGTCAAAATATCAGAGATGATAATATCATTTGCTTCAGCCTGCTGTTGTTCACTGAGGTACCACCTCCCTTCAAAGATTTAAAATGATGTATATCATTGTTGAAGAAAAAGAAAAACTTTCCATCTCGACATAGTTCTTGGTGGCACAAAAACTGAAAATATATGATATTTTCAATTCTACTCCTCTTCATTGAGTTGCCAGCTCCCTTATAAGATTCTTCAGAAAAATTGCTATGAACAAGTACGTCGAAGAAATTTTGGACTGGTTTGGTAGGTTATTTCCAAAAAATACATACTCTTGCATACATTAATATATGACTGTCCGTGAGAGTGAAGCTTACCCTCCTCGCCTAACCCCACTCACTCAATTTTTTGTTACGTGAGATCTTTCATTTTAATGGAATGATTTCTTGCAGTTTAAAACAACATCGAGAAAAATATATAACAGCGATTATTTTGAGAGAAAACACTACGTTACAACTGAATAAGGTATGATAGTATCTTTTCTCGAAAATCTGGAAGACAAATAGATAAATACCTAGCTAGACAACGAAAAGTAAAATGAAATGGTCTTCATTGGCTTTACACATCGAACATATTGATGTGGAGTAAACCACTCACCAAGTGTATAAAAAGTGCAATATAATAATTTTATACTCATTCATTTTTTTATCCTAATGGGGCTGGGTAGGATTTAAAATATTTCATATCTCTTCTTGCTTCTCATATGCTAATAATGCTCCTGTCATCAAAAATTGCGACAAGAAGGAGAGTTTTTCTTATTTTGTACTGATGATAAACATCATTAAAGATCTTCCAAGGGGGCTTGTACCTCAGTGAATGACCGGTGGGGGGGGGTGAAGCGAAAGATGTAATTATCATCTTTGATAACTTGGCTTTACAAAACTAGGTCAACATTTGATTTTTTTTCTTGTAGAGAATACATCCAGAAGGGGGCTGGACCCTTGGTGAATGATTGCAGGGTGAAGCAAATGATATGATTATCATTTCTGATATTTTGACTCCACAAAACTATGTCAAAATTGCATTGTTTTTTTATATAGAAAATGCTCCGATGTCGAAACTTTAAAGGGAACTGGTACCTCATTGATCAAGTATGAGGTTGGGGACATCACGCAGTTTTAATTTCTGAGATACCCTCTATCGAAAAAACCGACCTCTCCTATATCACCAGAAACTACTTTTGAGCTTCCCCCCCCCTACTCCTTATTAATCACACTAATTGAAGTCATTTGGTATTTCATTTTAGGGCTTCCGTGAGTTTATTTTCCGTGCATTACTTTCTTGTAATCTATCAAGAATTTATGATGGACTCTAATGTTAATATGCGTAACACCTAAAATTCTTTGTTACTCTGTAGAGAACGATTTGGCAAGCCATCGTGGGAGACTAATATTCCAGCAGACAAGAAATTAACCGACGAAGATATTCGTAGATTTGTCGTCAGTGTTCAATCGGTTGCTATGCAAGCTATGTTTTCGCCATCTACTGTGATAAATTTCGCCGCCGTATTTAACGATTTGGCCACTCTCAGGCCAGATATTATAGTTCCACCGCTACTTGACAAGTATAATGAAATGAATAGATCAATGAGATATAGTATTAGTGAAACTCTCTAAGAGCGTTTATTTTTTAGATTATATTCTACCGTCGATTCTTTAACCGAGCCATATAAATTATTGGCCGCTTTGCAAAGCATTTGTGGAGTCGCTAGACCTATGTTGAGTGGCGGCTTGAACTGCTCCTTTGAACAGGGTAAAAGTCACGTGATACCATTGCTGTTTGCTGTATTACCGGGTATCGATCCGAACGATATTCGTAAATCGATCACATCTTTACAAATCATATGCACTTTCGCCAATATGATACCGATAATAGATTGCTCATCGGCATCATCCCATTACTCAGATTTAACTCCGGTATAGATATTACAGAAATAAATAAAAATAAAATAAACGTAAACCTGTTGAATTTACTCTAATTTTGTATTTAGGAAGAGGAAGAACTAGCCAGTGCCACATCCCAGTTTGAAGAATTCATCGTGCAGTTCTTCGATCGTATATTTCTACTTATCGAAAGCATGGTCCAGGAGAATGTTAGAATCGAAAACAATGTAACCGATGATCGCAATAGAGTTGAACAGAACATACACGATATGATATGGTTATCGTGTCATTTGCTTATTGGGCAACTCTCCAGTTCTATTTTTACGGTAACGAACGGGCCTTTAACATCACTGCCACGCAATGACATGTTAACATTCGATTGACTTTATGCAGGTGGCGTTGAAAAAGTTATACAATTATTGCATCACGAAAATCTATGAAAGAGAAGTAGCAGGGCAAGCGGTCGCTTCTCTTATACGAGCATTTGCCAGAGTACGTTCGAACGTGTTACTTTATTTCATTTAAATGTCAAACTCTTCGTAATTACATTATCTCGTAGGTTAACGGTGAAGAAACATTTAAATTATTTCTGCCCGAATTATGTTCCTATGTCATCGAACAAGCTAAAAACAGAGATTTAAAGAATGAGGAAACACTAGATGACGAATTACTATACAAAATGATGTTACTGTCTGAGGTTGGTTATTACATTGCGTTTTCAATCTTCATTTCCGTAGATTTTTTCTTCTAAATTTAATGACGTTTTTATAGATCGTACTAGCCTCTCCCGATGCAATAAAACAGTATGTACCTCAGCTGCTGGAAATATTAGACTTAACGTTACACGTTAAATGCAAAGAAGGTTATGAAATCAGTACCAAATTGTTAGCTCAGATTTTAGTGCTATTCAGTAACACGTATCCGTTGGAGTATCGTAGTAGTACCATTTCTTACGATTCCATCACCGAACGATTACCTTTGAGGGTATTTATTTTCTATCTGATAGCTCAACCTACTAACAAAAAATCATCAAAATTCGCTATTAATTTTTAGGAATGGGGAAAAGCTGTGAGCTTAAATAGCGTTAATATCAAATGGTTCGTACCCTCTGAAACGGAAATCGCATTAGTCGAGAGTATTTTCTGGAAGTATTTAATTCCAGAATTGGAAACCATCGATAAGTATATCGACGGAAAAATCGAATTGTCTAGGTATGCTGATGTTGAATTGAAAATAGTGTATTTGAAAACCGTTGAAACTAATTCCCATTTCGCTTCACAGAGAAAGTTTGAGATGCACGTTGACTATAATATTCTCATTATTTTCCTGCGGCACTCTATTAGCTCCGTGGAGAGGAGAACAACGATGGAAAGTGTAAGTCTATCAATAACTGCCAGGAAATATATATTGAACTCTTTTAACTTTGAAATTTTATTTTCTAGCCACGATTATTTATTGCCCATTCCACCGATGACCTTAAACACTGGCGTTAAGCGATATATTAATATGCCAGATGGTTCGAACGTCTATAAGGTGCTGATCGAAAAGATGGCCAAGTTGCAGACTAAATTGTTGAAAGATACAGATGATACTACAGCCTTCCTTTTGTTGATCAATGTTGGTGAACAATAAATTTGTTTTATTTAGCATTTGGGTCATTCCGTGTCAGTTCAACCAAAAAACACGATTTGATTTCGCCCATTTATTATATTAGTTAATTTCATAGGCGTGCTCGAGGTTTTCTGGAGCCAGGTACCAACAGTAAAGTGGGCAAAATTTTGTATGAACCAGCTTCCCCCTCTCCCTTCCTTCCCTCTCGCCCCGCCAATAAATGTAATAATACTCATTCATTTTTTTTTGGTATAAATATTATTGCAATTTATAAATTTGAATAAGTTTCTTTAAATACTGAAAAAAAATTATTTAATGTTTACACTTTTTCTGTCGAAATATTTTTTTAAATTATTTTTGCAAAACCGAACCTAAGTAGAAACATATGGATAATTGGGTATCTACAGAGTGTATAGAGCACTTTTTGTCGTTATTTGCCGAAATAGAAAAGAACTATTTTTTTCCTTAGTTTTTTACTCTTCATTATATCTACTTCCTCGTTTTTCTAATGCCATTATTTATTTCATCATAGCTTGGGTTTTGCATTAAAAATTTCCAGATACATTTCAACAGAAAATTTACTTTTCACGCTTATACAATTACAGAAGAAGCTGTAACTCGAGTATGAAGGGTGGGAATCTATTAAAAATGTTAGCACTTTCGAATTTATCTGTAAAAAATATTAAACAATAACCAGTTTGTGGTGTTCTTTACACTTTTTCCACAATTTCTCCACACGTACCGCTTTCACTGCGCCTAGTTTTTCCTCATTAATATTACATAATATATTGAATCGTGCACATTTTGGCGTAATGACCATATTGTTATCCTTCTTAGATGTTTAAATAAAAATTTTCAAACTTGATATTCATCAAGATAAAAAAATATTTTTCAAATGCCTGTATTTCAGGCCCTTGCCTTAAGCTAGGCAAACAATTATGAGCGTCACATGAGTAGGTATACCTGTGGTATAAAGGAGTTCAAATTAAGCTCAAACATCCTGTATAGTAATTGCTTGGTTGAAATGACGTGGAATGATCCGTTTGTTATTATATTCGTGGAATTAAAAAAATCATTGGAATTGATTTTAGATATGGTCGGTTTTACTGTATTACGACGAATCGCTGGAAGTTGAGTATAAGACGCACAAAGAGCGCGTGAGAATATTAAAAACGTTTTTCGAAAATCGCCTCGTACCTTCCAAACGTAATATAAGATTTATGCTAATCGAAGAGATGGCGTTTAAGCACATGTTTAGGTGCAAGCACGCCGAACATGTTTTTACTGATCTTCATAAGATACCTGTTTTAAAAGTATTAGAACTAGCTACCAGTGATTATAAACCGGTAGGTAATATAATAAGATCTATAATTGCGTATTAATAAATTATTAAGGTTTTGTTAAATTTAAAAAATAATTTTAAATTACAAAAAAATTACATATGCATGGATAATACTGACCTTATTGCTCGATCAGATTGATAAAACATATTCATTATTTTAAGGTACAATCAAAATCGCAAAAAGTACTACATAGGATGTTGAGATACGATTCCGTAGTGGCATTCACAATTAAAGATCAAATAGTTCAGAATTTAAAAGAAGAAAATAAATTTTCCGAAAAATACAAGGTACATTATTTTAACTATACTCGATGCGTTACGATAACCTCTCATATTATTGATCTATCTTCAGAGTACGTTGGCCATTATAAAAGGACAAAAAAGAAAAGAATGGCCGTTATTATTAGAATCGATGGAAATATTGGAAGATGTTTTGCCAGCTTTAGTGAAAAGCGTACCGAACGAAGAACCGGAGGTAGTGAAGTTATTGAATGATGTGTCTAATGTGATCTCCAGCAATGTTTGTTGGTTTTCCGTTAAAATGCAGGTAATAGATCCTCCAACAGCGAATTGAAGCCCCATAAGAAAAGTTCTATTTATGCAACAATTGTTTTCAGTTTCCAACTCAAGTGGTAGACAAAGCGCAAAAATTATGGACCGAATCGGTGGTAGAAATGTTACGCGATATACCCACCGAAGAGGAAATACAGAAGGGTTGCGCTAGATTGGAAAAAGAAAATCAGAGGATCACCGAGAGTTATTTAAATTTAATGAAATGTTTACTCGAGGCAGCTGAGTCGAATAAATTGTAATTATTTTCTCACTTTTAAGAATGAAAAGGTTGAAAGAAATAATGAGAAAAAATTACTCCATTTTTTTCAAGGCATTGGAGATACCAAACGATGGCGGTAACGTTTTTATCGTCGTTTTTTCTCTCACCCGATGTACCCATTCCAATTGAAGTAGTTAGGTTCTTCCTTAAGCTCACTTTGCACGATTCCATTATCATACGAAAAGTAAAATAAATTCTCGTAATTTAGCCAAAGCAAATGAAACAGTTGACTCAACTTTTCCCACGAATGTTTTCAGATCGCTGTGAAATGCGTTGTAATTATAATGAAAATACACAAACGTAAAGCAATCAGAGAAAAAGTCGATCCGTATATTATTCGCGGTAATCGATCAGGTGATTCTAACGAACCAATAAGACCCGGTCCTCGTGCCGATAACTCGTGGTGTCTTTACACTTCCGAGAATATTCCGAAAAATGAAGCTCAATGGAATGAAGTTAGATACACGTATTCTTGCTACCATGGATACTACTGCTGGCCTAAGTTAGTTCATCATTTTTACATTTATATTTTAACGTAATTTTAATTTATTTTTAATCTGATTCAGGACACTGTATTTACGTTCATCATCGGCTGTTCAACCTTTAAATACGCTGAAGGATGTGGAATTCACCGAAGTCGACAAAGAAATCTTTGCTTTCTTTAATAACAAAACAAATATAGAAAATTTAATTAAATTTTTAGCTTTGGAGGAGAACAAAGGGGAGCCTTTGAAATGTTTTAATATAGCTTTGTTCAAAGTAAATAAATATGAAATATCTGATTATCTAAATCGGTTTGTGAAACAACATTGTAAAATTCGATCCCTATATATATATTTTTCAGTATTTATTTAAAATGCACGGCGACAGATACTTGGAATTACTGAAACCTCACGTTGAAAAGTTGCTTGAAAATCAGCAAGATAGTTGTCAACGATGCGCTGCTGAAATATTAGCCGGTTAATTTGATACTAATAATGGAACAAATTTTTTCTGTAGAGATTTTGAAAAAATTTAAATAATTATTTTTGAAATTAATTTAACAGGTATAATTCAAGGCACGAAATTATGGCCATTTGATACAACCGAGAATATAATGAAATGGTGCGCTCCGTTATTAAAAAAATCTTTAGATAATATGACCGTTGAAACGACAAAAAATTGGGGCACTGCTATAGCTTCCGCTTTGGTCAGTAATTCATGTATTTTTGTTTGTTTATTTATTTTCTAATGAGAAATTAATTTTTTTAAATTTCATTTCATGTCTTCTTTTCACTAGTTCAACTGCGACATAAATAAAACGCATTATATATTGGAAGCCATGATGGATCAACCTATTAAAGGAGATGCTGCTTTTAAAGATTGCGGGTAAGCATTTAAAAAAAACCGAAGGAATATATATTTAATCGATTTTTCACACTTTGAAAAAAAAAATATAAAAGTTTTTTATTATCGATTTTACTTATGTTTCAATAAATTTAAGCCCAATAAAAAAGTTGTTATCCATGAATATGTAGTGACCAGCTTCACTAATAACATACTGAATGTCTTCATTCTTTAGTGGTGAGCTTACGTTAGTACTGGAAAAGGGCTAGGGAGTTGGAACATCCCAAAAACCTATCTTTTCACTATATCCCCTCAGGATTTAATCGTAGAGCGAAAATAGCTCAGTGAAATTTTATTCTACACCAATTTTTTTACGATTACGTATGTACATTTTTTCCATACTACCCATGGGTGAAGAATTAGAGTTGTTTTAAATTCGGTACTTTATGTGCTCCATTTCATTTCGTTTTAGTATACTATGTGACATTAGTATGTTGTTAGTGGAGTTAGTGTCTACAAATTTGTGAAAAAAAAAACTTGATTCGTACGATTATATGGTCTAAAGTCACTGGATTAGTACTGAAAATAATAATAGTAGGTATTAAATTATTACGATGTCTCAAGTGATTTTTTTACGCTTGAAGGATAAAATTTTGTATACTATTTCAAAGAAAATAAATGGGTACCTTTGAATACGAATTGTTACAGACGTCTGTATGCATTACAAGGCAGCGGGTTATACTCGTGGCGTTTGGGCGAGTTTTGGGGACGATTATTGGAGAACATTAAACCTCATTTGGCCAACCAATACCAAAACCTCAGAGAACGATTAGGATCGTAAGTATCATTTTGCGAAAATTTTCTAATTCGTGGAAATTGGTAAATTTGATATTAACATGTTTTGCTATTGTTGTTGTTTTTATTTTATTTGTCGCATCAGCTTGTATATTTGTTTATGTTTATGTAGGGTTTTAGTCTCTATTTTCGATACCGATATCGAAATAGATAATTGGAATAGAACTACTGCGCCTCGTGTTTCTGATTTTATCGAATATTTGTTACCTGAATTGGAGGTGTTGTATAGTGTGGCGCCTAATAGTAAAAATGTGCAAGGTAAATACTATATCGATTGAAACCTTATCGAGAAAATATTATTTATTTGATTTTCTACGAATGAAAATTAATTGGTATTGTCGAATGGTGAATTTACAGTTAATTATCGGCCACGAAATAAGATTATTAAAATCGGTATGATCGTTGAATAGTAGCGTGATTGTGTAGCTTTGCTTTAGCGTGCTAATTATTAATACCATCCTATTGTATCGATTTAGAGTAATAATGAAAAAAAAAAACTTAATCAAGTTGTTATCGAAAAATTACTATCACGATTGAACGATTTAACTAACAAGTTTATGATTATTGAATGGATTAGTAACCGATTTTGAGAATTTATTATTCATCTTATTATTGTACTAAAAACATACAAGTCGGAATTAATATTGAATTTTCCTCTAATCGATTTTAAACTAATTATCAAAGATTATATTAATTAAATGCTGATATTTTTTTGCAAAAAAGTTAATCACTCATATTCGCAGGTGAGAACGGTGGTTTAAACGGTTTTATATTACGCGAAGATAACGATAAAGAAATACAACAAAGAATTCTGCTCTTTAAAACCGGTAAGTTGGCGTATTTTTCTGTCGAATAAACGATGCTAAGATGTCTAGGAAATTTTATTGCTATGGGTTTATTTTTAGTTTGCAAATGGTGTTCGTATTCTATTCAAAGATGCGTGTATCCGATGAAACCGGAATTTTTCAAAATCTTTCCACTAATTTGTTACATGGAGAATTACGATAATGACGACGAATTAAAGAAAATCTGTAAAAGTACTTTGTCGCTTATGAGTTACAGCGTAATACTCGATCGCGATATTCCTATCTTCATGGAAGCGATTGAAAAAGTAATATTCGATTTATGACATATATTTACTGGTTGATAAGACGTATAAATACGTATTCAAGTCGTTAATAATTTTTAGGTTTCTCGAAGTAATAGTTGGTGCACCAAATGCACCGGATTGGATTTCTTGCAAGTGTTCGTCTTTCATAATGTATTCGTCGTTTCTAAACGTGAGGAGTGCATTAATGAAGTACGAAGCCTTATTTATGCGTAACTGTTGTTGTAATGGATGATAAATTTAGACGCTAATTGTCAATTTTTTTTTAATAGATTTTAAACATTCTGACCATTTTGCTGGAAGATGATAGATGTGAAGTACGCCAAAAAGCTGGTGAAGTCATTAGCGGTTTTATACACTACAATATTATCAAAGAACCACAAAATTTATTGGTCGGTCAATTATCATATTATTTGTAGTATTTCTTTTGAACGATATAAAACTAATATTGGTTGTTTTGAAAATAGAATAAATTCAAAAAAATGAGAAAAAAGTCGTTAACAAAGAAAAGTAATATAAATATTAGACACGCCGGCGTCATCGGTTTATGTTCATTCATCAGTGCTCATCCGTACACTGTTCCTCCTGAAGTACCAGAGCTTTTCGTCGAAATCGGAGACCATTTGAACGATCCCGAGCCTATACCGGTATATTTCGAGACATTTATCATAATTTAAAAATATAAATTATGTATTTTGAATTGTTACGTGTACTTACTGATTTATATGTTTATAGAGTACAATTCGTAAAACTTTGGGTAATTTCAAGAGAACTCATTACGCTGATTGGAATTTTTTGAAAACACAGTTCACCCCCGATCAACTGGACGTCTTTATTGATATAAGTGTTCCACCGAATCATTATGCTTGAAATTTTCGTTGAATTTTTATTCGTTTACTATTTCCTTTTTTTTTTTGTTATCGTTGTTACCACTGATGTATCATTATTTTAACACGTTAATGTTCGGTTTTTAAAGTTTTTTTCTTTTTTTTTGAACGTGGTACATGTTTTCTGTTTTTGAATTTTTTCAATTTCATTTTCCGAATATATTAGGGTATAGGGTGTTGTTTTTATAAATATTTTTTATTCACTGTAAAATACATTTTTTTAAATACACATGTTATTATTAGATAAGAAGTTTGCGAAGGTATCTGAGATATTGGTATTTAAAAGGAAACGAACGTCAACAGACGTAATTATTTTAGTTCAAACATCTAACAAAAAGCAAAATAATGATGTAGTGATGAAATAGCATTTAAAAAAATATATTTTAATACTCGACTAACGAAATGCATCTAGATACAATAAAATGGTAATGAAAATGAAGAAATATATTTGTTAATACGAAAACAGAAACTGACACGTAATGAAACATTAAATATTCATCTTCGTGGATAAAAATATTTTAAATTTTACTTGTTATTTATTTTTTTAGATGTTAGGAAACATTCATTCACTGATTATTATTGGTGACCGCTGAACCATTTCTGCGTTCTAATTCGTTTAAGAATGCGATGGCGTAATTCTTCACAGTGTCGAAATTTTTCTTAGTCGAAGGATTTTTGGATAACTTCATAAAGCGTTTTAATGCCTCGGGGAATGTTTCATTAATTGCCTTTAAAGATAATAGTTTTCTTACTGATTTCCAGAACTTTGATGATTCCGGAGTCTCATATGAAAGACATAAATTTACGGTTCTGAAAATTTCAGTTATGGTTTTCTGAGCTAAAGGATGATTATTCAGAGTGTCGTGAAGTTCGGTAATTATTTGTTCAGAAGTTTTGGAGAATTTTGGATCGGCTGATATTTCATCGATGGATTTCAGTATGGGAGGTATGGCTGTTTTTTCTTTGCCTTTTAACGATTCTTCCTTCAAGTATTCAAAAACATCTTGAATTCTTTCCACGGCTATAACAAAATCCTGAGGTCCCTCTTGAACCGCTTCATTGATGACAGATACTAGGGATCCATTAACGTAAACCTAAAATGAAAATTTTCCATGTAGATGTAAGTGTAGTGCGGTAGGTACTTTACCAAGTGGATATTTAATTGTTAAATACACATGTACTTACCGAGTGAGCGAACAAGCCGCATAGAAATATTAAACTCAATTTAACCGACATTACGAGAGTTCTTCGAGTGCTAGGTACAATTTTATGGATCTTTATAGTAATTCATTTATATAGATGAATTTTACTATCGGTGTCATTAAAATGATTCAAAGCGAAGCAATAATTTTCAATTTGCATTTGAAGTACCCATTGGTTTCGTCAGCTTTCGGTGAGTCGAAAAAAATAAAAAGGAATCATACAAATGATTGATAGATTCCATGAAGTGCTTTATCATTTAAATGTTTTAAGACCCAGTGGTGTAATTAATTTTATTACGGCGGATGTATTTTAAATATTATAAAAAGATAGATTTTTTTCCCTTATGGGCCATGTAATCATTAGACAAACGCGATGAGATCGATGCAAGGTTGTTTTGTTCTGCTGTTTACGTGCATTATCGTCAGGGTAAGTAGAAGAACGATTAAAAACATGTAATTATGCAGTTGAACATGATTTTTATCATTTCATATTTTATTTAGGTATATATAGCACAATACAATTCAACTCATAACAGTTACATCTAGATAGGTGCAAGCATGGAAATATATATTCCTGTTTATTTAATGTAATACGTATATTTCCTATAACTAGAATGTGTAGGTAGATACCATACCTATATATTTATATTTCGTCCATTATTATAATTAAATATTAAATTAATATTTGAATAAACGTAAAGAAATTCATATTAGGGCATTTTTTAAATGATAAAATGACCGTTATTGCTTTTATTAATTGGCTTCCATACTCATCACACGTTTAGGTTCACGCTTCGAATTTGATTTTCTTGAACTGTTTTGTCGCTCTAAGGTAGGTGTCTTTTGTAATTTTGAGCTTTTTTCAGAGTCTTCTCTTTGAGAACTGGGACTTTCCAGTTGGGACTCTTTTCTTGAATTTTCCCTCTCCAAAGTTGGCTCATCTTGTTTTACAAATTCGGATGATTCTTCAGGGAATACACTTGTTATCCATTTCTTTATTGTTTCCAAAGATTCGGTCATTTCCGGCGAATGCAAAAGTTCCCATTCATCCCACAAAGCTTTAAATATTTTCTTTATATTTATGCCTGCCTTGCCCTCAGTAAATTTTTTGTACTCGGCGCTCATCTGTTGAAAAAAATTCTTCATTAACATATTTCTATACGTTCGAATATCTATGTACGAGTTAATTTATTTCCATAACCATTTGGACCTCAGTCCAACGTGAAAATGGAATAGATAAAGTTAAAAGAGCTTACGAAATCGAAATTATTCCTTAGAACTATGAGATGTATTGCAGTGAATATATCATCCAAGGTTTTTTCAGCCGTAACATGAGTCATTGTGTCCGCAAAGTGATCAGATATACGCATAAGAGACACAGATCCTATAGGATTCGTTATGGTTTTTTCTAACGCATACCAAATATTTTGCGTGGTTTCTCTGGGGCGTGAGTGATTCGAATCTACAGCATTCCAACCGTGTATGAAAGCATTCATAGCCCCACGTACTGTACTCCAAAAATATATCATTGGTGGGTTTCTTCCATCGAGTTCGATTGATTCGATATGGATTTCTTGGGGTTCATCTTCGATGGTTACATATTCATCTTTGGCTGCATCTTTGGTTATCGAACCTCTCTTCTTTCCTGCATTGACCGCCTGAAAATGAGAAGAAAATGATGAATTAATTTCTACAAAACCTTTGAAATTCGTTCTTAAGAATTTCATAATTTACCTGATAGCAAAGTAAAGTGAACAAGAATACGCGAAGTAACATTTTCGAGCTTGTAACTGTAGACGAAAAAACTGTTTGTGAGAAGAAGCACTCTTAGGAGTGGTATTTAAGCAGGAGTTTTTCTTCGTTATCTTCGATTTTGCGATGATCTATCTTCTTGGAAATGATTCATGATCAGTGAAACTGTTCGCCTGAATTTGAAGAATGTTACGTCGTTAAGAAAAATTTATGGCTTTTCGGTAAATAATTACGAAGCATACGTTTACTAATGAAGGAGAGTTATGGCTTTGTAAACCAAGAGCCTATATAAGAGTGGGAATCCAGTACTATACGGTTTGATGTGAGATCGAAATTTTATTGTGAACTGAAATTGTTAAAATGTCTATCTTCAAAGGTTTTACTGTGACTGTGTTAATATTAAGCCTTAATTCTGTTGTTGATGTAAGTTGAATTTTGATGTGTATTCCTACAGCCATACCAAACCCAACACTAAAATTATGAAAAATTTTCTCTTCTTTATAATTATGTATTTCTAAAATTATTTTTTGTTTTCTTCCAGATCGAATGTCAAACGTACGAAAATGCGCCTACCACAAGCCTCGACCAACCAGTTTCCGAAACTCTATACAAAAACTCGGTAGAGATGCTTGAAAATGATATCGCCAAGAGAACTGCGATCGGATTCTTAGTGGATGTTAAAGATATTATGGATAATCAAACGGCCCATGAAATCATCGACGATATCACAATGACCATTAAATTCGTATTGGGTAACGATGTTGGTCATAAAACCGCTATAGCTCTTTCCGATGGTATAAAACAGATTTTGATAAATCCAGATGTCGCTAATTCTATCAATGCTTTCGTCCAAGGTGTCAAAACCATTCTTGGTAACGAAAACACGTACGAATTGATGAAAGTTGAAGTTGACGGTTTTAATAAGATGCTACAAATACCAAAAGCGCCTTATATCGTTAGCGTAATCGGTAGCGCAATTAGCAAAGTTATTAGAGAAAATAATATCTCCGATATTATACATAAATTTTTTGACATTATTATGAATATATCAATAGAAAAAGCGAAAAAATATCAGTAGGGTCTAGCACGAAGTCGCGTAGTAAAATTTAGTTGATCGAAAATTATAGAGAAATTGTTTGGTTATAATTTTACCTAAATATTAAGTTTACGAATCTAAGAAAATTAATTATGATTAGTAGATAATCTATTGGAAATAAAATTATGATTTCTTCATGTGCTTTGTTTTTTATTCACCTACCCCATTGCCAACTTGTGGATACTTATCCTTAGGGGTATTCAATAAATATTTATCGACTGATCATCTTACCCCTTAATCATTTGAAAACCATGAAAAGTATCTTGATTTAAGGAGGTGCCAACTGCCATTCTATACTTTACTAGAAATGTAAAACTTGTACAAAACTGGAGGCAGCTTATTAATTATTCATGAAAGATGAAAAAATTAAAAAAGGAGAAATTGCCAAACTTGCATATTTTTGTCAAGAAATAAAAAAGTAAGTATTAGTGTGTATTCATCTTTTCAATCAATTAAACATGAATTTATGGAAAAAAAAAATTTCCAAACAAATATATTGCTTACTCTTCCCTCCTTTTCAATACTTTTGATTCATCTCAGATATCTATATAGGTATCTTTACCTATAATAAAAATATAAGTTTGAGTAGGTATACAGCAGTGTAGATTTGACTGGGCGATCATTTGGAATCCCATATAATTCTGGAAAAAACTTCAAAACATAAGTTGATGTACGAAGAAAATTAATCTTGATGTACGAAATGGGAGACGAGTGAGACGACACATCACTCACGTAAAATGCTCCATAGCCCAAATTCTACTCAATTTTAAAGATTCCAAAGTTCATCTTTTAAAATTAAAACGACAATGAGATAATATAAATTTTGTTGAAAATTTTATGTTTACTGATAGAATGTCTATTTGGATTATTAATGCATGAGTTTCCAAATCTTTTTCACCCTCTATTCATTACCAATGAGAAGGGAGAAGTGAAAAGAAGCAAAAATAATTAAAAATCGAAAAACGTACCAGAGCGCCTCGAAGATCGAGAAATATAAGAAAAATAATTTTCGTAATTTCTTTAAAATTGGTTGATTAATGAAATAATATTTACAACGCAATATCTCAGATAATATTTAATGTTTTTATGCCATTTGAAAAGAAATTAATTTTATAACAACGCTTTCAAAAATGTTTTTAAGGCGCAACTGTAAGCCCTTTGAGCAATAAAATATGCATTTCTATGGGAAACACACAATTAGACCATGTATTTAGCTCCAAATAATTTGGGCCTAAAAAAGAGCCTTATTTTACACAACATATTCTTTGAAAGTTTGAAAAAGTTCGCATTTATTTTTTATTTGAAATAATAAAAAAATGCAATCGGAAATTCACGTTTTCAAGTTAATTGAAAAAAATTATAAAATGACCCCCTCTTAAATTTTATTCGCCACTCCCTGATAAAATGGTGGTCTATGGGGCTGAACGTTAAACAATAGGCTACTAATATGTTCCAGATATCTATCAGCAGTATCTCGGGAAACTTCTGTAAAAACAAACCACAGTCAGCGACTTAGACAGTGCTCGTAGATGATATATTCCAGTTATTATCAACAAATACAGTTGGCAGAGGAAGAACGATAATATTAATGAACACCAAAAAAAATTTATCTATTGACACTTATAAAGATTTAATTACCTTGACACTGGCAATAGTATTTATTAAGAATTGTAAAAAAAATTGATATCGTAAATATCTGATTTTAGAAATTTTCGAGCCATTATTGTCTTTTTTTTATGGTAGAAGGTAAACGTTGGACGAAGGTTGATGGTAGGTGAAGAAATCAAGCTTTCCTTCTTCTGCAATATACCAGCCTCTAAATATGTGTACAAGATTGACGCTTTAGGTACTTATAGATACTCGATTAATAAACTGAATATACTAGTTCAATTAGTTAAATTACTAGTATATTTTGAATGAATATAAGGTAGTTGAACAAGCTTATAGATTACTTAATTTTTAAGATAGGTTCATATTATATTTAATGCATAAAACACTTTTCGAATACATTGTGTTTAATGTTCCGAAACATAATCATTTTTTTCTATATCCTCTTTGCATAATTTCTTTCAACACGCTTTATCGATCATTCAACATTATTTTATAATTCTATTCTCATTCCTGAAAAAAAACATCACTCTTCGCTCATAAGTACAAAAACTCAAAAGCCTAAATAATTTTAGAAAAAATCGAAAGGATTCCTCGTTGGAGTGCGCTTTTGTCCATTTCTCCCCCCAAAAAAAGGTTTTTGCATAAATGGTGTGAACGGGGTACCATTCAACGGTGATAGAAAACCCAAACGCTTCGGTAAATTCGGTAACGAAGGTTTATCATCAGGTATATCGTCATCAATATGACGATTCTGGAACATAGTTGGTAGTTGGTTCGTTTCCAAATCTTCAATAACATCGGTGAATCTCCTGAAAGCATCTTTTTTAGCGTCAATTATGTTCTTGTAAGTTGACAAGAGCAATAGAATGTTGTTGAAATGAAATCTGAGTATATTATCATCTGGTATTTCGGTTACCAATTCCTCCAAAAATTCTTTTATTCGTAAGGTAACACGATGAGGAACAGTTTTGATAGCGAAACATAAACCGAATAGATTAGGGATTTGTTTGACGAACGCGGTGATAGGTGGGGTGCCTGGAGTAGATATTGGCAGAAAATTGACTGGCGCCAAATCGTTTAATAATCTGGATACAGGACATAGAGCTAGCTGAAATATTAATTTTATTTATAAATAATATTTTAACCACTACAAGTAATATCTTCCTACTCATATTGTATTTTATGGAATCTTTCAACTACCTGTGAATTTATTGCGAAGATGGTTGCAATCAGGAATAACTTGAGCATATTTTGAGCAGATACGACGTATCGCGATTTTGTACGTAACCAGCTCCTATCTAATTTGTATCTTAGTTGCAGTTCATTTTATATACATCAGGATCGATATTGAGGGTTATCAAAGGCAAGGTCTTATGTAAAATATTCTTTAATAATAATAAAAAAATATATCTACCTTCAATTTTCAATGATAATTGTTTCGTGAAATTACAATTATTCATGGCCACTTGCAACAGCTGTGCGCATACGTGTGTATATTGCGCCGAGGAAAAATATTCAATAAATTGTAGGTACCTATCAGTATTATTGTAGGTACTACGTACAATACAAAGATTTGTTTACCTACCTCTTTGATTTCAAGATGGGTCAACTATCGACAATTTAATTAAAAAATATACATAATTATGGAAGTGATGGGATTTTGATGCGCGGTGGAAATTCGATATGCTAAAATGTCAAATTTAAATTTATAGCATTTTTACTGAGCAGTTTATCTAACGAAGTGAAAGGTTTTCACCTTCACATTCACACTGAAAGTCAAAATCCACATTTGCAATACATGAAAGCCAGCAACCATTTGCAGCAGATGATAGATGAATTATTGAAGGCTCTAAGCCACATCATATACTAATTTCATATAATTGCAGAATATTTGAATGAGGGAGAGAGAAAGAAAACAGTTCAATAAGGGTTCCATGGGATGTTTCTAAATTGATATTACAGTGTATCAAAAAATCTTTTTTTTTCACGTTGACAATACCTACTTGTAGTCTAAAAATTGGCCAAATAATTTAAATACTCTATTCATCGAAAAAAAAAATGGAATCTTTCGAAATTTCTGAGGTTTTATCGCTCCTCTCCCTCATGGAGATTTTAATGCATTGATATAAACTTAAATTTTAAAACTGATGAGATAGAAATCCTGAAAGTTACATCAAACAACTTTTTTTAATCGCTTAAAAATTTTAACTTTAGTTTTTAAGGTGAAGTATGGGAATTTTCAAAAATTTATTGGAACCCAAATTTTTGACCTATTATTAGAAATCGTTCCGCGATAGAATGGTCAAATCCATGCGAAATTTCAAAGATTCACATGTCATCAACTTTCCAGTTTGAATTACTCCACTTCATTATGGTTTGGAAGTATTTAGAAACTGAGATTTCTATTGGTTTCAATGCATACGGCGGAATTCAAGCAGAATTTTAAAATTATGATCTTGTTATTTTTTATTTTTTTATTTTGTTAATTGACGCCATGTACACCCCTGTGGCCAGAGGCGTATTTATTTAGGATATGTTAAATTTGCGTTACAACAAAAAACAATTCATAACCTATGAATCCCTACACTCCATCCATAACATTTCAAGGATTTTTTTTTTTTTTTGAAAAATTAAAATAGATAAAGCAGAAAACTTTGATCAAATTTTATCTGTTAAATACTTCTATCTATCCTGGAAAAAAGGAATGATTTAATTTGATGAAATTATAATTAGCAAGTGAAGTTCAAAATTAGATCAAATTGAATAAATTGAATCAAATCAAATCCCATGCCTTTTGGATCAAATTAGATCAGATTAAATGATATTTCGTCAAATTTGATAAATTTGTCTAGCTAGAAAGAAAGGAATAGAACAAATTTTATCACATTTCATCAAATATAAAATTTGATGAAATATAATCAACAAAATTGATCGGATATAAATTGATTTAATCTAATCAAAGTTGATGAAATTTTATGAAATGTGGTACATTCTAACAAAAATTTAATACAGCGTTATCACATTCGATGTAATAATACCTAATTGGATCAAACTTGATCCAAAAGAATTACGTTTCATTAAATTTGATCTTCACATGCTTATATGATTTGATCAAATTAAGATTGAATTTCATTAAATTTTATCAAATTATATCTGGTCAATTTGTTGGTAAAATTTCATCAAATTTTATTTTATTTTGTTTTATGAATTTTAATTTAATTTAATTTATTCCTTAATTTCATCAAATTGATCAAATATGGTAAGTTTTCATTAAATTAGGTAGGTACCGACCTATGTTTTTGAAAGAATCCATAAATTTATAGTTTAAAAAACATAAAAAAGTATTTCGTCATACAAAATAAAAATTTCATTTAAAACATGTGATAAAAATTCATCTAACAGGGTTTGGGTGTGAATTTCAAACCCTCTGTCTCATTCCTAATTCCACCTTACTCTACCATTTCTCTGGTTAGAGACTCCCAAGTTTTTCTAATAGATATATCAGTTACGTGTAGATCCACTTTTAGGTAGGTACTTGTATACATAATGATAAAAATTTGGTCAATAATCATTAGAATGATGAAATTAGATAGAGACATATTTTACCAAACTTTTAACAAATAAAAGAATACAAACATAATCGGTAGGCAGCTTTAATGAATTTTACGATTTACAGCCACAAGAAATTTGCACTGTAAAGAATCTAGATTATAATCTTGGTATAATTTTATGTCAAAATATATATTTCTAAGGTTTATTATCATTCCACAAAATACGTAGATGATTCATTCACTCAATCCCTCTTCATCTTCTTCAGAAAGAGATTCGTCAAATTCTTCATCTTCTGAAAAAGAGTGTGTACTTTCAAAACCTTTAAAAGGATTTTGAAACATGACTGGTAGAGCTTTGGGTTCTTGGTTATACATGAAATGGGGAAACTTCGTATTTAATACGGTTTCATATACAGACAACAGCAATAAGACATTGTTGAAATGAAACTTGAGTAAATTATTGTTTGGTATTTGGGGTAAAATTTCTTCCAAAAAATCTTTTATACGCGCGAGGATGTCTGGACGAATGGCTTTCATTGCGCGACATATTTCGAATAAATTCGGTATATGCTTAACGAAACTTGGGATGGAAGCGGTATTCCGTGGTGAGAGATAAATCTGTGTTTGATCTTTATCAACTTTCCGTTTGACCCGCCCATATGATAACTGAAAAGGAAATAATTGAATTATATGCTATAGCAAGATATGTGCTAGGTACTTCTTTAAGTAAACATATCATGTTGGATCTAATATGTAATATGCTATTTTACCTGTGAATATGCCATACAAATGGCGATAATTAGAAATAATCTACTCATATTATGTAAACTGATACTGTATGCGATAGCGCAGCTGAAATCAAACTTTATCTAATTTTATCATAGTTTGGGTTAGGTTTATATATTCAAACCAGATATTGGGGGTTTTCAAAGGCAAGGTTTTATGCAAAATATTTCATTATAATTATGTCTCTCTTTAGCGATTAGTTGCGAATGGCAATTGCTCTCGTAAAATTAAAAATGCCAAGTTTTCGCTTCTAACGATTGGACATATCTTATACAGTTCTTTATTAGTAGAAATATTAATTTAATAAGATTTTACCTACCTATCAGAGTTTTATCAATTTCTTTCAATCAATCAAAAAACATACGAGTGTATGAGAGCAATTTTAATAAAATATTAATTACTTTCTGAAATGAATAATAGGTACCCTTATTTATGATATCGAAATTGTCATTTCACAAACATGTTTACAATTTATGGCATTTTTTGATACCTAGCAATTTTTTCAAAGAGGTGATAAAATGTTCACCTTCATTTTTCACGGTGAAAGTCAAACGTAACACTTGCATGATATATTTGTAAGGTTACCTTAAAAATTTGAATTTCAATTTCTCTAGGTACGCGTGTTGTTTGCGACTTGAAATGAAAAATATGTTTGTTAGTGAAGTTTGCCGATTCACAGACTTTCGCTTTAATGGGAAACCAAACGAGTTCAGAGTTGTCAACGTTATGATGAGTGATTTACTGCTTGTAAACGACTTTCTTGATTTATAACTTTTTCAAAATTGGCAGTGTGGTTTAGCATAGCTTATAGAGACAATTAACATCTATGGGGAGTTTCCATTAAATGCATAGAACCCTATGAGCTGGCAAAATATCCAGAGTTTTATATTCACCTTATTTTGCCGAATGGAAGGGCATTTTTATTGATGAGCAATTTACATACTAACTTTTAAATGAAAAAGTTGATGAAATTTTCAACCTTATTTCACAGGCATTTTCGCTGGAAAATAACTTTTCTCTCATATCGTCCATAAGAAGTTCAGAGAAGTTGTTACTCACAAAAACATGCTCATCAACCATCTATTTGTGCTATTAGATGCAAAATCTTATAATTTTAAAGATTTAAAAAAAATTTTATATTTAGCCTGAACGATTTGAAGATAAAAAAAAATAAGAATAAAATAAAATGGAAAAGAAAAAAAATTTCAAAATCGAAAAAATAAAGGAAAAACTTTAAAGAAGAAAAAAAAACTGAAAAAGTTTAAAAAAAAGTTGTTTCCTCATATTTCATTTGACTTTTTTTTTTAATGTTATTATTTTAATTTTTTTCCTTTTTTTTTAAACAAATACTTATTTATGAAAAAATGGGGAAAAAAACATCAGGGCTCAAACATCATCTCTTTCCTGAGCTCAATTGTTCTAAATTCTTGAAGGCCTTAATCGAAAATATGTTTTACAAATTGCTTTGAAATCAAGTAGAAGAGTTGGGAATTTCAGACACAACTAAGTAAATACGGCACTCTTCCTTAAAATGCGCAAAAGTAGTTTTTTTTTTTTTGACAAAATTCAAATTGGCGGATCACTCAAATTTTGAGGGAAGCTGGAGAAGGGGCAAACAGCTCAAATTTTTCGTTTTTGATCTCATATGAAAAAATGAACCACGAACATAAACATATTCAAATTTTAGTTTCTTAATTGTATTTTGAGGGGAGATAAAGCAAAAAACGATTTTTTGAGGAAGTTTTGAGTCAAGAAATTTCTTAAATCTTCCATACCTCCTCATCAAATAAATCTAGAAAGATCAAACTTTGTATGAGGGTTTAGTTGGTGACAAGAATATGACCTCTTGAATTTGGGTCCAAATGAAGTTTAGTAGAGCTTGAGGAGTCTCAAATTGGTAATAATGTAATTAATATGATTTCATATGATTATTGAGAATAAGAAGCGTACAATAACTCCAATTCACTGTCTTACACGTTGTTAGAGAGGAGAAGAAGGAGTTATCGATCTCAAAATGTGATGAGGGTACACGAAGGTCGAAGATTTCTTATTGCCTTGTCATATGATGAAATGAACCCAAATGACTAACTTATTCTGATTTTGGCCTCCCAAATGAATTAGGAGGGGAGTTGAAGCAAAAAACTGTTTTTTGAGGGGAAATCGCTGCAAGAAATTTTTTTTGTTGATTGGTACTTTTGTTGTACGTATTAAGCAGAAAATTTTACTATGAGGACTCAAAGTTTCCCAGATAGGGTTCTATCTTCCCCTAGCCTCCCTCTGACTAAGGTTGCGTTTCGACGCTTTAGTACAAAATTTTAAGCCAGCGGAAGCTCGCACGAACATCCCCACGCAAGAATGTTTCAGTGTTGCAACGGTGTAATTGTAATTTTTATGTAATCTAATTTTTAATCATCTGTGTAATACTCGTATCATAAATATCTTTCTAGAAGAATATTGATGTAATCAATAAATCGAACTACCAAACAAGCAAGTTCTTGAAATCAGAACAGATACATTTCAAAATACATTTCTAAATTGATTTTTCCAGTTAATTTTTCCAATTGATTTGAAAATGATGTCAAAATTAATCTTCAAATTTCATAATCATGAAAAAATATGAAAATTACGCATAAATGTGAATAAAATTTTCCGATAATTTATGAAAAACTTTAACAAATGACCTAGTTGACATTTTTTTTTTTTTGAGAAAAAAAAAATTATTCGTATGCCTAAATTTTTGTTTCATTAAAAAAATTTTTAATTGCGAAGAAACTTCGATACATCCATTCTCATGTTAATTAAATTGCATATCCGCGCTCCTTAATAAACTCGCATTTACGGCGATTTGAGTATGCAATTTAAGTAACGTGATTTTGTGTTGCATAATTTTTTGTCATGACATTGGTCATCGCGATCATCGTTGGATACATATATTGAGATAAATTGTTCGCTCGTTAAATTTTCTATTGCTACCTAAATGAAGGTCTCATTAAGACTTGAACAGTTTGCTCGTATATTTTATACGTCATAAACGTTGAAAAATTAATGAGCATCTGTTTTGCAAATGTATACGCTCGAATTTTCTATGCGCCAGAACGAAAGTAATCGATTTCTCGTAGCGGTATATATTACAACTTAAAAGAAAAAAACAGTAAGATTTTCATTTTACTTGGAGTAAACGGCGTTAACATGAAAGACACTTTTTCAGCACTTGTTGTTTTTTCATCTTCGATCTTACTGAGCGTAAGTATGATTTGGATTTAGAAATGATTTTGCAAAAATCGAAAAATTATTCCGTTATGTACTTTATTTTAGATTCCAAATAGCCAGTCGTATGAAACACGTGAACCTCTACCTCAAACAGGATACTGGAATTATCTACCAATTTTAGGTTTATGGGGTCGTGTGGCTCATCATTTCTTAACCGATACCGATGGAGTTGGCACTGAAGTGAAAATTTTGGACAAGATGTTCAAAGAAGAATACGGAGCTGAAGAATTCGTAACTCTTGAACGTGACATAGTGAATAAATTACCCAAAAGTGTCGTTATCTATCGTCTGCTCGAAATAATGCAGAATTTACAAGACGTACGAGATCCAATAACTGGTAAAACGTTGGGAGATGCGTTTAATATTATGATTAATCTACAAAATGATTCAAAAGCTGTGGAAGAATACACCAAGCGTTTAAATATGGTTGAACCAGACCACGTGACTTTCTATTCATCCGATATATCTGACTTCAATGTCCTAAAAGTGCTCAAGAACGCAATACTTCAAAACCCTCTGATCATTGTCGAAATTCTCGAGGACTCACAAATCGATAGTACCATAGCTAACTCTATACTCACTTATCTTAGCAGCGATAAATTTCTCCATGGAATAGAAACCATGAGAACTGTTCTAGAAACGTTCATTGTACTTTATTCAGACGTTTTAAGGGAAGAAAATCACCCGATATTAGCCATCAAAGATCCTAATACTAAAATGTCACTATCCGAAATTCTTAAAGCTCTATTAAAAGTTGTTAGCAGCGAAGAATTCATTCAAGAAATCAAAAACATGGTAACCTCTCGCGAACTTCTTGATCATTTACATGAAAATACTAAAGAAATTATTTCAACGGCAATCCAAAAAAACAAACCGTATCTAATGACGCCTAAAAATTTAATCAAAAAGTTAAAACCCTTCCACATTGAAGTAAGTGACGAGGATGCAGAACTTCTCATAGAGGCATCCAAAGATGGAGATCTGGATGTAAAAGCTGCTCAATTCTTAGACCAACTGAAGCAAGTACCGGACTTGGATGCAAAAAAAATCTCAGAAATTATTGCTGACAAGGGAGTTAAACTTAGTCCAGATATGATCGTCAATGCTATAGATTCATTAGTGCATTACCCACCAGCGATGATATCAGCTATATTGAATGATTTAGGTTTATCCATACCAACTCCACAACTAAAAGGTTTGGTCAAAAGTGTGAAAGAGATGAAAGAGAGATATGATGCTGAACACCATGATACCTCTCCCATTGAAAAGGATGATGAATCATCTTTTAATGACGACAACGACGAAGATATTGTTTCATCTTCTGCTTCTGAATCGCCGAAGTATGATAGTGCAGAAAGAGATAATGTTACTCCTCTTTCTTATAGTGTATAAGTTTTCGAGATTTTGTAAATTTATGTAATCGTTATTCCAATAATTATTTTATTCTTTAGTGATAAGTATACATATGTAATACACAGTTTCTTTCATTGGCGTTGACGATTTTTTATTCTGTATGAAATTACATCGACTGAATAATTAATTATTTCAATCTGTACGTTTTACGTAGGCTTAACTAAAAAAAATGATCGATTGATAAATTGCAAAAATAGTGGAAAGTCCATCTATATTCTAACAAAAATTAAATATTGCATAAATTGTACAAATTCCTTGATTTTTCATTCATCTCTATTAAATTTTTAATTGAATAGAAAGAAGTGTGGCGTAGAAGTTCACTGCCACAAGCATAAATGCAAGTACATATGCCAGCGTTAACGGTTGACTTACCTTCTAAAAGAATAATCATAGGTATCAAAATCAAAATTGAACATTATTGGTTCGATTATGCTAAGATTTTATTTTCCGTCAGATATCTCAAGAACAGTTAACGTTATGAAAATGGTTGTGAGAGCAAAAGATTTTAGAAAATTTAATTTCATAAAGTTTTTATTTGACAATAATTATTATGACATCAACAGTTCTCGACGTACTTTGTGAAGATATAAATCGTTCCATAAGGAAAGATGTTAGTCTTATGACATTCTATAATAATATGATATCATTATGCATATCAATATCAAAATAATACTTGTATCAAAATTATAGCTTGAGAGTGTTCTGAATTTTTTTAGTTGAAGAGGAGAGCTTTCATGAATGCAACTCCTAGGTGTGCCAGTGAATTCCTCATTTCTGCATTCGTAACTGATGTCTAACACTGTCTATAGAACGTACACCTAGATTAAAACACTGCCAAAAAATGAAGATCATATCGAACCAAGGCGAAGTGAATTTGAATTCCTGGAATACATTCATAAATACGCGTATGATAAACCAATAAATTAATGTTAAATATCTCTCATAACTTTTAACTCTTTGCTTGGATGTCGGTTGATTAATTAACATTTAGGCGCATGCGCAGAAGCTATCACTTTTGACGAACCGGTTCACACTCTACACTGTTCGAAAAAAATGATCTTTGCAATTCTTCATATGAAAAAGTTCTTTATTTCTAAAATAAATGTAAAATTCTTGGATTTAAATCTAAAATCAAGTAGAAATTTTCAAATGTTGTAGTTGAAGTCAAAGAAAAAATGTAAGCAGCTATGCTGCATTATTGGAGTTGAATTTTTAATTGGGACTCGTTTACAATCATTACAGATAATATTACCATCTAAACTTTCCAAGCCCACAGGTCACATTCATTATCTAGTCCAAAATTTCCACTTTATGCGTTTCATAAACACACATAAAGTGGAGGCTAATATTGAAATGTCTTAGTCAATTAGCCTAACTTCAATCATTTGACATCATAGTCAAAAATTTTCGACCTTTTGTTTCCCTTTCCCGCCAAATTTTGAAAACGATGATCATTTCTCCAAGCCTTCCTCAAATTTTGACCATCCGCCATTTTGGATCCATTTTAATTCCAACTTGAGGAGTCATATTCTAGTTCTTAATTAACTTCACATACGAAGTTTGATGTTTCCAGGTTGATTCGGTGGGGTGATATGAGTTATTAAAGAAATTTAATGACTTTAAAATTCTTCAAAAATTACTTTTTTGCTCCAAGTCATCTCCAAATGCACTTGGGAAGCTGAAATTTAGTATGTTAGTCTCCGTCATTTACTCTTTTATACAAGATCAAAAACAAACCCTTTGAGCTGCTTGTCCCTTCTCCATTTCCTCTCCAAATTGGAATGAACCGTCGTTTTAAGGAGAATTAAAAAAAAAAAAAAGTACTTTGTCACATTTTCATGAAGAGTCTCTCATCTAACTTTAATGCATTTTGAACATCTCATGAGTATACTTGTAAGCATACGGACTTAATTAATTTGTAAAGACATGTCCTCGCTTATAACATCTCTTCACCCCATTTATACATATATGAAATCGTATTACATAAGCATGCTTCCTTCATATGCATAATACGTGTTTATTCGAATGATATGTATGTACATATACTTAAAACAATCAATAAAATCGTCAACAGTCATTCAAGCTGAGTTAATTTATTTGGAAAATGAAGCAATACAATCTTGCACAAATTGGAATTAATATGATACCTTAAATTATAGTTACCTAGCTAAACCTAATAACTTATGTATGTACTTTCAAATATCAATATTATCGAAGGAATATATACCTTGAAGTGCCTAGCCTATCCACTTGAGGCCTTTATTAATAAAAGCAGTCATTTTAGCGATACTCTCATCGATATCTGGTTGCTGAACCATAGTGAAAAACGCATCTTTGAAGTTTGTCAAAGCTTCGCGAATCACTTTCGAATTTATGATGGCATTCAAAAAAGAGGTTTTGCTTTCATACCGAGCTGGCCTATTTTTATCAGATAAATAATTTAAGCTTTCCTTCAAAAGCTCTGTGGTCGTTTCAGGGGCTTCAGAACTGATGAAAGATTCGCTAAAATACTCTCCACAGGTGCGTATAATATTTTTAGCGTTTTCATCCATCAAAGTATCTTTTATCAATTTGGTATGCCTGAGGATCATTTTTGAGCCAGTTTCATCTTGTAAAATTCTTCGTGCGTTTGTAGCGATCAAAGTAAGTGCTCTATTAGCGTAGGAGTCATGTAATAAATTTTGAATTAAATCAGCTGCTCTTTGTTTCAATACTTCTCGGTTTTTAATGAATAAATTATCCTCAAATTGGGATTTACTGTTTGACCGTTTCAATGATTTCGACCGTTTGAGATGATTGTTGGAACTTGAGTTCTCATCCATGGAGTCTCTCCTTGATAAAGATCGTTTTGCACCAACTGGCTTAGCTGGAGTTGTAGATTTGTTGAATTTAGAACTGTCATCGCTGTTGTATTCAGGCTCTTGTAACGTGGATGAGGTTCTCTTAGCGAGATTTGGCTTCGTTGTTGTATCTCCTTGTTCATATTTTAAATCTGATCGTGAAGGGAAACTTAGTATCTCTGGTTGAAGAGGAACCCTAGTCGAAGAACTTTGAGTTATCAAACTTGCTGGTAGATCCTGAAAACTTGTACTTTTTTGCCAGGAACGCTGAACTCGCAATGGTCTAAATGAAGGGTATCTATTCGATGAGGACAACTGCGGTGGCGTAACGCAAAAACAAACCTGTAATGTTTACAATTATGATAAATATAAATGATAGGATTAGGAAAATCCACTCTAATGGTATAATAACATTATCAAAGGCAGGCTACATCAGAATAAGGATTTAGGGTGCTATCAGAGCCTACTTATGGGAAACGATGCACCTACATTTGGTTGCAAATAATAACAATTTTGTATAAAAAATTTAAAGGGCCCAGAATGAGTGATGCTTCGATCGCACCTCAATATTCCAGACAATTTGATACTGAATCAGATCAAATGGTATTGATTTATAGAAGGAAATTTTAAAGTTGCAAAATAATCTGAAAATACTTAGGAGCTTTTTATCAATAAAATCATGTACTTATGGGTTATTAATAATTATAACTTGTAAATTCACGTTACCTCAAAAACGTAATAAAATGCAGCCGAAAACAATATAAATTTGAGCTGCAACATCTTGGATAAAAATTTCAAAGCTCTACGAACTATTTCATATAGCCTACGAAAATTCTTACTTATATAGGTTGAACGTGATCGTATATCCCATTCTTTGACGTTTTTATTGCTCTGCGAATTTTTGTCGAAGATGTTTGACGATAATCTATCACAGCTTAGAGAATATGCTGACGAGCATGAATGTTGATTTATGATATTCCTTCACGTTATGATTGATGAGATTTCTGTTTTTTAAAAAAATGTGAGAGAGATGATTTACAATGATGTATGGGAATGTTGTTTATTAATCATAGTCGAAAGAAAGTAATATATTGCGTATTCCTTGATTCCCAAATACTTACTTCTTATTATGTTAATGATGCAAGGACGTAAACATGCCAACGTACATATTCTCATGCATGTGCACAAGTTAAAAATTTACAGAATGCTGGAAAGAACTTTCCAATTTTTTGATAAGAATCTTTAAAGGCTATTTCAACATTAGTTTAAGGCATTGACCATGACCGACTCGAATAACGGGCCGAACAACACAAGTTGGCAACACCGATATCAGTGATGTATGGTAGGCCCACGTGCATCCATGATAGATTTTTCGTAATGTAAACACAATTAATACAAAAAATATAAACATTCGCACATGGGTCCACCATCTCGTGTTTATTACGATGTTGCCAATACTTCACTTGTTCGGCCTGTTATTCGAGTCGGTCATGCATTGACCCATGCACAAAATTATATGCATTACTCACACGCATGTAGCGCACATTTACATTTATGTAAATGAGTTCTGAGTAGTAGGTACAGAGGCTTGTTTATTTTATTTATTTATTTATTTTTTTAGTAATATTAGGTTTTTTTCAATACACCAATATTCGAACCCACTTTAGGTACTCGAAATTAATATATTTTTCCATCGCATTGGCATTCTGCCTATGTTGACTGTCCGGTATGAGTACCATTTGTTATGCATACATAGGTATACGATGAACCTACATGAAGGTATCTCAGAATATTAATGATTTTAATTATGTCAATGATACTTTTTCTTATGAATCTTTTACTTTGCCCAACAAATTAATGTGCAAGAAAACAATGCAGATAACGATACATAAAGAAATACTTAAGATATAGAAACAAGACGTAAAACATAAAACAACAACAACTTATTCATTATCAGACGAATACAAAGTTATTACATTATTTACTCTAAATTTTGTATTATTAGGTATTTCTTTTTCTTGACTTACATTTACCATTTCAGTATTTTTTAGATTTCTTTCAACAATTTTATTTTTATTACTCGATTCTTCGATTTCTCTGGTTTTGAGGTATAGGAAACCCAAGCTATTTGAAAAAAAACTTGCAAATATATTTCGACGTTTCGGTTTTGGATCACAATGTAGAGTCTGAAAAAAATAAATGTTTTTATAATAATTTACTTCCAGCAGTGTCCAAGATATGGGTTTCACATTACAAGTTATGTGCTTAAATTTTTTGATGATATTAGAACAAATAATTTATTTGACAAAAAAAAAATATACTTGCTTTAAAAAATTAATTTATTATTATTGTTTAATATTCAATATAGCCACTCAAGTAAAATAGAAATTTACCTGTAAAACACATAATGTAATCGTAATAATCAAGAAGTTTTTCATATTGAAAAATATGACCTATAATATGCTCTAATTGGTAGGTATCAAAAATAAATGCAAAAGAAAAACAAAAAACCGCTGACCTTGCGCACCAAAATGAAAAATTCGTTGGGTAGATGTTAGTATAACTATGATAGGTAGATACGCATTTACAGACTATTCATTTTTTTTTTATTAGCGGCGTTTCTTTGTTAATATTCTAATGTTTGACATTATCTATAGTTTTTTTCTCTATTGAAAATGTACCGGTGTTTTTCAAACAAAATATGCGTACCATAGGGGAAAAAAAAATCATGTACTGTGAGTGAGGATGAATTAGGAAAAATTTTGATAAGACAATAATTTCTTTCATCAATTTTTAGCTGAGTTTTCAACTCAAAAACGATAGCTATTATCAGGGGCGTACCGAGGACATTCTTCAAGGGGGGGGGGAAAACCAAAAATTGCCAACTAATTTTACAATTTTACCAACTGTTGACCTTTTTTTTTTTTTTGCTCCACGAAAATAAGATGTTAAATTCGATGTATGTCACAGTCTTGTTAGTCTTCAAAACATTTAAAAATAGCTGTAATAATACTGCGCAAGTGGTCAAGTTTACCAACTTTACGCTAAAACTCCAAATTTACCAACTTCCAAAAGCCAAGGGGGGAAGCTCCCCCTCCCCCCTTTCGGTACGTCCCTGGCTATTATAGCTTATCTGATTTGGGAAGGGAGTCGAGAGATGATGGGATCTTCAAATCATTGAATTTCAGACTATTTGTAATCATCTGACGAATGTCCAACTTTTTGGTATATATATTTTCCCCCACGCATAGCACCGGGCGGGTACTCATAAAATTCGATTAAAAGTTGATGAGAAACTCTTCTAAGAAATGCGACAGAACTGGGCTGGGGAAAGGGTAAATAGCTCAAATTTCGCACATCCGGAGTAATAATGTTATATCTCAAAAAAGTGGATTTTCATATTTTTACATTTTTTGTCTCATTTAGTTATGCTTTATCAAGAAATAACCTTATTTTGACGAAATTTCAATTTTGACATCGTAAAACATCATAACTCAAAATTCAAAGAGTAATAAAAATGTTGGGGAAATAATGTTATATCTCAAAAATCCCAAGTATGATTGGCAAATATTTGAAAAATTGCGGACACAAATCGGATTGTATTATAAAATCCTGATTATATACTACGAAATAAACGTTAATTGTACACAATGTAGTTCTTTTGAACTTTTTTCTTAAAATTGCGTTATTTTGTTGTTATCGCTCATGAAGTTTTGACAAAATTGAGAATAGGTTTTGTTTTTGTTAAATATTTCGAAAGCAGTAGGAGCTATCGAAAATCTAATAGCTTATTGCAGAAAGGAAATTTAATTTTCTGCGACTTTGGTTCTATTCAATTTTCGTGTATGTTGCACCGGTTTCCTGTAAAACGACTTCGTACTGGCTTACACGAAGAAAGCCATATCTCGAAATAAATTTTTTAATGTAAAAAATGAAGGTGAAAATGACAATCTTAAAAAATAGTACTTACATGCTTGGAAAGTGTAAGATTTCAGCTTTCAAAAAACCTTTTGGTTATAAATATGGTTAGTTATTTGCGACCATAATTTAAAAAAAACTAAAAACGCCATTTCCTTGAAATCTGTTTTTTTGAGATATAACTTTATTACTCCGGATGTGCGATTTGTTGTTTTTGATTTCATACAGGCTGTTCCGTTTTGGGCGCACCACCCGCAGATGGCAGATAGGTCAACTCAAGTTAGATACATGTATCAGGTTTGCCTGCCTAAAAATCGGAAGGGGCCGAGATATACCACCTTGAAAAAAAAATTTGCTCACAGTAATCATGAAATAGAAAAATTTATATCCAAAGAACTATGAACGATAAAACTTTGCGGCTTTCTTTGGCATGTGAGGTATATAATGAAGTTTTTCTGGTGTAAAAATGATGGGTGTAGGAGAGCTAGATAAGGAGATATGAAGAAATTGGTACCGAAAAACATGCGAAAAAAAGGCGAATTTTTTAATTTTTTGTTCATAATTTTTGAAATTGTCCTATCAAGACCCCTCTTTAAAAATTTCTTATTGATGAGAAATAATTATGTCCTTTACGAAATATAGTGGGTGAGTAGTTGAGTACCCCTAGATAGTTTTGATAATTGGAAAAAAAATCTGAAAGAAATTAATTTTGAAAATTTTTATTTTACGAACTACGAATGATAATAAAGCACGGTTATTCTTTCAAATACAAAGCCCCAAGACCATGGACAACCTCCAAGAGAGGGAAGCTAAACGTGTCGTCAAAATTATATTGAACTTACCTAATTAGAAATGTCATACAGAGGGTGCTCATACGTAATTTGAAAAATTTCTAATAAATTTTCTATCAAAAACTAATAAGTATCAACTGTTTTTCTGCATGTAGGTACCCATTTAGCGGCCACAACTCGGAAAGTGTACAAGAATGTTTATGGCACCAGTATGATACATTCATAAAAGTTTTGTTGTGTCTCAACATCATTTTCGAATATCTCTTTATTTCTTTTTCAGTAATAATTTAAAATGATATGAAGACATGGTTTCATGGAATAGTATACGAGTTTGTAATGCGTGTCTAAGCAATTCTTGAATAACAATAATGAATATAATACCTTATAAGGATTTTAATTGAGGGGTTTCATTTCCTAAACGTATACATAATAGATTACTTGGAAGCTGAGAAAGCGAAACTTGAAATTTAATTTAATTTTGAAAAGTCGAAGCTGTATTTAAGTATGTACTACCTATGTTGAGTTAGTAGCAGGAATATACATATACTGTAGCATCATTACCGCAAATATTTAGGTTTCTTTATCTCTCAGAAATTCTCAAATCTCGATACTTACCCAATGAATTTTACTACATATTTGGATTTTCTTACAACTTTAAATTCACACGTTAATGTTAAAAAATCTATATAATATTTTAAAATGTAAATGAGAGAAAATGAATATATTTAATAAAACATGATTTCATTGCGATAAACATAAAAAGTTAGTTAATCTTATCATCCTATTTTTCTGGATAAACTACTACATATATTTTTTTTTGTAATTGATGCTATTAGATACCTAATATACATAATTTTCTTTCTGCATTGGTTTTTGTTTTCAAAATATGTATTCGTTTCTTGAAGTATCATCGTCGTCTTTCATGCCCCTTTTTTTCCTGTTGTGTTCATAGTCAAGCATTCCGTTATCTCCAAAATCATTGATTCCTCGTTCAGCGAGCATCGATTCTGCAGGTTCTTCATTTTCAGAGTCAATTCGAAATACATGCTGAAAACCCCATATAAATATATTTATTTACAACAACTGCGAAATAGTATATCACCATTCAGGGACTGAAAGTGAATTATATTCCGTGGCAGATACACGAACAATTGCGAAGCGAGCCGTAGACGAGCGAAGCAAAATTCGTGTTCATAATGAGAAATGATTCGCATTCCGTTTCTGAGTAGATATTTTCCTTATTAAACCATCAATGCGCAGTTTTTTATAAACACTGAGCGAAAAAATGCGAAAAAAAAATTATAAAGAATAAAACAAAGTATTTTCGCTTCCAATGGAGTTGAAAAAACATTGGAACGAGCTTGAAGGGGAAAAAAGGAAAAAGGGTATTACGAGTAGAAGGGAATAGTTGATTTTCAGTTGGCTCAATGTGTATGGAAAACTGTACTTTTATGGCACTAATAAAGGAAAATTGATTTCGTAAAACAAATAAGAACGACAAATCTTTATGTCATAATACATATTATAGTATTTCTGGAGATATCGATTTGCTGTGAAAAAGTACCTTTGCGTTAACTAGTAATAATGCGGAAACAATTAACAAAATAATCACACTTTTCATTTTTAAGCAAAGTATATAAGACTAGAGTTTAATTTGGGAATTTTACGTACTCAACTTGCGATATTGAAATTTACTCTGTGACTGAATCCATCAATATCTTTAAGCTCGTTTATATAGGTATCGCAGACCGCCGAAGATCGGTATACATGAAGGAAAAATGTTATGTACCGCATTACGAACCTGCGTATGTATTGAAAAATTGTCATTTTAATAGCTTGTAATAAATTATTTGTAATCAGTTTTTCTTTCTGTAAGTACTCGTTAGCATACATTCATTGAAGTGTCAAGTTGTGTATTAACATCATATTTGAATTTTCGAAATCTCCTTATTTTCTTCCAGCAACAATATTAAATTATACTGGGGGTGGGTTCTCTCCTGTGGCTTTGCCACTTCTTATTCTATATCAATCCTAAATGAGAATTCTCGAGCTCGTTGTGTTGTGAGACACACTTCAATGGGGGACTGTACATTTGTAACTTCGTCGGTCCGTTGATCGCTCTTCGCAGGGTTCTTAGAACTTCGTGAGACGTTAGAGAGAGGTGAAGATTACACGAAGCCATTGGGGTGTATTTCTCTACACAAGGAGTAATCCTTATCCCTCTCTATAAGGAACTAACTCCTTGCCTTGGCTTACGAGCCGAAAAGAGGACACGGGCAGGGCCAGTCGAGGGCAGTTCTCGGTGGCGCTCAACCGTGACTTGAGGTTTGGAAAATTCGTGTTTGAAAGGAGGTCTTCAAATTGAATTAGAATAAAAACATCCTGCAGCTAAAAATTCAAATTGTCAAATAATAAAATGACCACAGCATGAGCTTAAAAAAAAAATTAAATACAAGGGCAGTTCAAAAAGTCTTATCCCTTTTACATGTAAACATATAAATTTCAAAATAATCAAAGGCAGTGAGCTTAGTTAATTTGCGAACCTTATCAGTTGTTGGTTTAATTCTGGTAACTTCTATTCTAAGAGAGCCTACCCATTGCTTTTCTGCTTCATCATTATTAAGAAAGCTATTGAAAAAAAGGCATAGATAATTATTATATTACGTATCTACACATCTAAAATCTTTGCCAAAATATCAAGTACCTGAATAGGTTTTTCTCAATTTTACACACAACCTAAGTTCTCATCTACTTTAGCTCTAAGCGAGGTGTTTAAGAAACAAGGGTACCTACTTTAGAACAATTGCATTCGTAAATGAATGTGATGATTAAGTCGCGTCAGATATCTCTATTACTACCCTCGTACTTAGTAATACAGCAATGTTTTATGATGCCCCCCATAGAAATCGTAAAACAATGGAGTAAGCATAAACATTTTATCTAATTGATGTACACTGCACGAATGTTAATAACGAGTTTCCATTAGGGCATTAGCCAATAACAAAGCACCATTTTTATGAGTAATCTGATTGGTCTTTCATTTTGTTGCAATCTATACTTATATGACTTCTTACCTAAGAAAAGATCAGTTCAATGTTGGACTGTGTACAGTACAGGTGTAAGGATGAGGTTAGGCTAAGGTAATAATTAAATTAGGTAGGTCTACGATTATATTAAGTAGGTTTCAAGCTGGGGCGGATATATTGGAAACTGGTTCCAATATATTGTGGCAGTGTCTTAGTGGGTTTCCAGTGAGCTGGATCTTGGTAGGTTCTAAGTTGGGATTTCTTTATCATATGGGTGCTATATATTAGTTGATAAGTTCAACAAATCGCCCATTTAGAGAATTTTTTGTCTGAACAATTGTTACGCTACTCTTCTGGCGTTTGTCCAAAATCACATCTATGTTGTAAAGCAATAAAGTGCAATAAGTGAGATCCCTGAATGGTCAAGGGAGCGGTTAGCGAGCTATGCCCGTTCTGTTGGTTATTTAGTTATCATCTAGCTTGTTCACAAAATGACCTTGATCTATGATTTTGAAAATTTGTAATCTATGATCAGATGAAGGTCAGTAATTTATCATTTGAATCAAAATAAACATAATTTTCAAAAGTAGCTTTTGATGATGCAGTCTAAGAGTGGTTACTTCGAGCTGCAACCTATATTATTAATATAAGAGTTGATGTAGATGTAAGTACGAATACCTTGTAAGCTTTCAAATAGGTATGCGCAAAGAATAACTATTTTTGAGAAAATGTGAGTAGATATGGGATATTTCATTTAAAATGAAATTGAAACTCTAATTTCTTAATGTTAAGAGTTTTTGAAAGTACTGAGTGATTTGATCTTGAAAAATTATTTATCTGTAATGTATCCACAAAAATATCAGCTGTCATGTTCATAAACGATCGTAGCGTGAGGTACAGTGACATAGGTAGCTGCAAGAACTATGAACGAATTCCTTAATATCGACATGTTTTTACTATTAAACCAATGCATCTTATTAATGTGGTTTGGAGAGAAAATAATTTTTTTCAATTTCAAAAAAAATTTTTATTTATTTTGAACAAGTACATTTTGTTTTTTTCTAATATTTAAATGACTTAATGTCTAGATACTTTTATTATTTTAAAAGGTAGCATATTTTCCTTAATACCAATGTAGATATGGTATAAAATAATCTAGTTACAGTAAATCTAGGTTACAATAATTTATTTCTAAAACATGATGAACTTTATAAACTTTTTTCATGAATATCCTCGATTACAACGTCAATCATGCTGACGAACTGGAGGAAGTGGACGGAATTATACCCAAACTCTTCGCCATAGCATTGTATTTAGTAAACATTGCAACAAATTTAGCTATTTCCATATCTACATTTTCCTTTTGAATAAATTTATGTATGGCATCATACGCTGATTCCACGAGTAGACGATTATTTGGGTTATTAATAAACGAATTAATTCTCTTGTATTTTTCATTTAGAAGATTCGGCGTTTCATGATTAGCGTATCGCTGCAATCTTTTCTTCAGGAATTTCCTCACCTTCTTTGGAGTGCTTTCATTCACGAAAAAGTTAGCAACTTTTGCGGTAATTCTCATTACACTTTCTTCTACTCTTTCATTTGTTAAGGTCTTTTTCACTATCTCCATCACCTTTTGGATGGCAGAAGAAATGTATTCATATTCGACGATTTGTAAATTTTCCTCTGCTAAATGAGCCTTCGCTAATTTAGAATTTTCGTTGTCGGACATAGATTTGTCTTTATCTTCAAAAGGTTCATCAAAATCTAGGTCGTCGTCAGCTTCGTCGATCATACTGAATGATTCTGGGCGGGAAAAATCAAAATGTGGAGTCTTGCCGGCATCGACTGCGCTATGAATTACCTATAACATTTTTAAATTGCATCAAATAAGTATTTTCGTTTAATCAAATATGTAAAATCATCAGCAAAATTAATATATCACTTTATTTTAAAGTTTTTGAATCAACTTTTCGTGAAAAATTTCAAATAATTACTAACAAAAAATATTATTAAACTGATACTTACTTTGGAAGTTAATATAACAACGAAGGTAAGTACTAGATTTTTATGAAACGCCATCGCGCGAATGATAGTGGCGAACACAAAATTTAAAAAATAAGTGTATAAAATTCTTCAACTTGATGTTTATATAGAGTTTCTATAATACAAGAGGCATCATTGATGTCGAGAGATAATGGTATTAACTGATGATAAATTACTTTAATGTACTTCAGCGGCAAACTACAGAAATAAGAAATTTGATGTGTTCAAAAAACGTTAACTGAGAGGAACACAAAAAAAAAATTATGTACATCATAACCTCGTATATCAGGCTCGAAAACCGATTTTTACGAACACTTTTCCAAAAATAATACTTATTAGATGTATACAAAATGTACTATCATAAACCCAAGGCGTGTTCAGGGCTCTGGTGTCCACATGGCAGCACTTATACGTGGAATCTTCTTTTATATTACAAATAACATTCCAATTTGTTTGGTCTACCATTTTATACCCTTTTTTGTTACTTTATTTACTAATTTTTTTTTTAGGCGCTTCGATATCGTCTCAAGTGCGAAGTTAGAAACACGTGCATTCTGGAAAAACAAATTCCATGAATAAGTTTCATTTATATAATTATAAGAAATTTTATTTTCCAAAAAGTCTATTGTTGGCACACAAAAATCTGACTATTACGGCTTAAATGAAAAGACGAGCAACTTCACCAAAATGACTGAAGAAGAAAAAAGCAAAATAACGTACAAAATATTTATTTATAATATCACACCAAATAATGTAAATTATTTGATTTAATAGACTTACAATAAAAGTATGACTTTTTCATCTTTACAAAATCACTTTTTTGCGATTCCGCTAACCTTATTATTTAGGATCGAACAAGTATGCCTGAAATTTTACCTCAACAGGATTATTTCATAGATATATATAAAGGCTGTACTCAATCAGTATAGTTTACAGTGAGTGTAAAAACGACAACTGCGAATCATTAAATACTAGAAAAAATAAGTCTCTCTCTATAGCAATGAAAAGCACAGAGAAAATCGTAACAAACAAAAATGATACAGATTGAATCATTCGATTCTCGTTCATCTTGGATATCCGCCAGCGGTTTCTCCAGGTCCCAATTTCTGTTGCATAATTTTACCATATCCGCCTCTGCCAGCGTCAAAATCAGCTCTGTATTCGTCACGAACCTTCAAGAACATAACAGTTATCGGTACATCATTCATTGAAGTACCAAAGACGATAAAAGTGAATAATTTATTACTTGTCCTCCAGTTTTTCCCCGTCCATATTGCCTGCCTTCGACAAATCCGGCGTCCCAGTCAGTTCTTATGATACGATCATCTAAACGAGTACCATTTATGTAGCGCATAGCATTTTCGGCGTCGGGTCTTGTGTAGTATCTGAATCAGTAAAATTTTTATTTAGATCAAATATATCTTCATTTGTATGTTTGATAACGAATATGATACTAACTCTAGGAAACAAAATCCGCAAGGTGTTTTCTTAAATTTATCCAACCCCATGATGATTCTTTTGATATCTCCGCACTTGGAAAATAACTCATAAATTTGCTCTTCGGTCGTATAAAAAGAAAGATTACCTATATATAACGTTGAACTTTGACGCAGCAGTTTCTCTTGATCGGTTCGAGATCCCTAAAATCATAGGAATAGCGTTAAGTAATTCACAAAAAAGAAGTGATCAACACGAATTGAATATTTAGCAAAGCATCATCTTACTTTAAAATGCTGGTCACGATAAGAGCTTAGTTCTACGGATGTTGAACTATAAGTTGGTAGCATGATTACTTCAACAACTATCAACTGCAATTATTTATATAAAATTTTATTCGTCGAAATATTACAATTTCTAAACGTAAATTTTGAAATTACTCCATACCAATTTTCAACCAAGACATCCATGTAAACAATTCCATTTTCGATAAGCTTGGAGTTCTTCTATGTGTCGACTAGGGCCCGTCGGCTAGTGAAAAATCAAGTTTTATGATTACTTTTTTACACACTAGAAGCGGTACGATACATGAAAATGCGTTATGATTTACGATTGGTTCAAAAGGTTCAAAACAAGCGGGATATTTAAAAATGTCGAAACCTGATTGGTTGTTTATAAGGTTAACAGGCTACGTTCAATTTTTTTGCTACCCATGTGTCCACTAGAGTAGTTGTGATTCTTATCAGAATTGAGGAACTTCAAAAAATAATTTTTTATTAAAAAAAAAAAAAATGATTTTTAAGAAGAAATGTAAGTTTTAATCAGCTATGGAAAAATGTCAATTATGCCGAATTGAGATCGATCCAACCACTATAAATGTAAATTCAAACGGCAATCAAGAATGGAAATGTGTTTCATGTGCTTTGTCAGAAGAGAAGAAATTTTCAAATAGCAACACATCATTATCAAACAAGAAAGTATCAACATCTAGACGAAGTAATGATGAGAAGGAGACGTACCCTAAGCATATAATCACCATTCCAGGCATGTATAAAAGCATTTTTATGACAATCACATTGAATGTAAGTTTAATGCGATGAATTTACAGGCGAATCGTTACTCTATAAATGTACGGTATGTGACAAAACATTCAAAACCAAATCCAACTGTTGTTACCATAAACATTGCGCTGATGATAGCGAAAAACCATATTCGTGTCCCATTTGTAACAGAAGGTTTTCTTCGAAAACACATTTCACTTACCATAATTTTATGCACACAGGTAGTATGTCTTGATTGCATCCATGCATTTGAATCATTTACTTTAATTCGCCTACCTAATTAACATACTGCATTTTCTTATAGGTGTGAATCCTTTCAAATGCGATTCTTGTGAAAAATCGTTCAAAACTAAAAATAAGTTACTGCGGCATAAACAAGTGCATTCTGGTAAATAACTAAGAGACGCATTTTACTTTTCGCATTAATCAATTCGTCAACCCAAATAACTGGCCATTCATATTATTTTAGATAAACGTAAACTTTATCAGTGCGACTTGTGCGATAGATCTTTTTTGAGAAAAACTTCCATCAAAGTTCATCGAAAGAGTCACACCGGAGAGAAACCTTATACATGTTCTTATTGTTCCAAAGCGTTTAACGAAAAGAAAAAACTCATTCACCATATCAGCTCGCATACTGGTATGTGTTACTCTACAAAATAACCAATTATTTAAATGATTTATTTTTCTAATAATTTTCATTGTTTAGGTATTAAAAATTGGATATGCGAGGTTTGTGGGAAATCATATTCTATAAAATGGAATTTAGAATTACATAAAAGAACACATTCAAAAGTCCGTCCATATTATTGTCAAGAATGCCAGCAATCTTTCTCTCAAAATCGTTATTTAAAAAGACACATGGAAACTCATAAAAGTAATGCTCATTTATGTAAATTTAACATCATAATGGAAAGATGAAATGACTGAATTTTTTCCCTCTTATTTTCAGATTCGGTAAAATATTTATGTAATTTATGCGATAAAGAATTCAGTCGTAAAGACAATTTGCAAAGACATATTGTCAACACTCATCTAGAGCAGGAAAATCCGAATCGAGCGAAAATACAAAAACTGGCCCTCTATAACAATCCATCCGCGCTTATCACTAAGATTATAAAATCTCCTTCAGCAAACGATTCTAATAGCTCTCCAATTGTAGTGAATATCCCTCCTAGAACAGAATCTGTGATAAAATCTTTAACCAAAACGCAACAAATTATTAATTTTAATTGTCAAGATATTGAAACAATTTCTAATCGTGTATCAGTGATACGAAAAGTAGGAAGATCTTGTAGTGATAATGATAACGCCTCTATTGCAGTGGAAGTGTTGTCACCTCTTCGTTTAGAGAATTACGCTGAAATCGAGAATAGTATTGAAAATTCTAGTGATGAAATCGCTTGCGTTCCTCCAGCTCCAGAGGAGAGGTCTCCAGTTACTATTGCTGCCAATACATGTGAAAACTTCGACGAATATGATAAATACAGGGATAACTCTGGCAGGTATTCGGGTATAAGGGATTGTGCGAAATCGCCCCGGTGTTTTTTACCAAAGAAAATGATCACTGCCTCTTATAAAGAAAGACTTACCTCGCAACGATAGAGTAACTTATTGTAGTAAAACCATATTTAGGACTATTTTCGATATGGAGAAATCGATTATTAAGAACGGTTGGAGTATTTTTTTTTTTTGTCAGTGAAGAGTAATTAGAGATAATGATAGGTAAAGTCAATGAACTTTTGCTGTATTTATCATTTAACTGAATATTTCAAATGCAGTATAACTTGAAATAACATACTTAATTTAAGAAACGTTACTTTCCACTGGAACTGCCATTATACGTATTCTAAATATTTACGTAGAACTGACGATATAAATGTAATTTTTTATCATTGATTTTCATACTGAAAATAAAATCATATTTTTACTTATTTTTTCATTACTAAATTTAAAGTATCGAATGGTGGTAATAATACTAACCATTTCATCCAAATGTATTCACCGCTGTACCAGTGTTCGGAGTATTTAAAAATGGAGTTACCACACCAGTAACACCTTGTACCGCAGAAGTACCTAAATTGGTTCCACTTCTAGCGTATGAAGCTAAGGGAGTTCCATCGAAAACGGTATTAATAGCTTTCGCTTTCGCTTCAGCGACATCCTTTATAAAATTAACCGTCGCTAGTCCTTTCCTTTTAAATATATCCAATATCGACGGTGACTGCAACTGTTGCACTATAACACTAGGGTTCGCACCGTTGGATAATTGATTGAGGGCCATCAACCATCTATTGGTAAACTCTTGAATGATTTGTAAGGAATTGGGGTTGCTCAAAAGCATACCAATGTTATTTACTATTGTTTGCAATTCTTGTCTGGTCGTCGGGTTGTTCAACATGTTGCCTAATTGTTGTAAAATAAGTGAGTAAGCTTGTTGTCCTTCCGGTGTTAAATTTAAGCCATATGGTGGAGCGATTTGTGGATTCTGATATGGAGGTTGGTAAGGATTCTGAAGTGGTTGCTGATAGTTGGGTGAATTGAATGAAGGCACCGGCTGCTGAATCTGTGGATTCGTAGGTGTATTGAATTGTCCACCGTTTGTTGGGAAATTTCCATTTCCAGGTTGTCCTCCAATCGTTGGCCCATTACCACTCATCGGTGGTCCACCGATTCCGGGATTATTGGTCATTGGTAGTCCTTGATTTGGGAACTGATTTCCATTATTAGGTTGTCCTTGATTCGGTAACATTCCATTAATAGGTTGTCCTTGATTGGGTAACATTCCGTTCGTAGGTTGTCCTTGATTCGGTAACATTCCGTTAGCAGCTTGTCCTTGATTCGGAATTTGTCCATCGTTCATAGATTGTCCTGGATTCAAGAACCCTCCTTGCGCTTGATCTCCGGGGTTTTGTCGAACTTCATTCCTTCGCGGATAAATATATTGGTTTGGAAATCTACCGTCATCGCATTTCGTGTCCTAAAGCACCAGTCGAACAAAATATCAGAATTATCAAACTATATATTTGTACTAGTGTCTACTTACCCGAAATACGACGATGAATACGAAAACCAGTGCAGATAACGATCGCATTACTTCAAAATTAAAACTCAACTCGTTAGCTACGACGTTCAAAACAACTGGAATATCTGCGTAGTTTGGTCTTCACCCTTGACATCATTCAGATATTTAATTCCTTCGAACAGGTGCTCGAGTAATTATTAAATTATTATTTGTCGCTTCACCATACATACATGTACACAAAAAAAAGTCTGCAGCCTAGGTATAATGATTTCAAAAAATTCAACTGTTCTTTCGATCATTTATACGACTCGATATCACGAACAGGAAAGTCATAAAAGAACTGAGCCAAATAAAATCTTCTCTAGTTAACCACCAAATGGAAGTACTAAGAAAACAGCTTTCGTTGAAATAATTTCCCATCGAAGTACCAACAATAGCTTTTTGGTTAAGTACAAAAGCCGTTATTCAACCATAATGGTGAATAAGCTGATCAATAAGCTCTCGTAAAATTGAAAATCTCAATATTCTCAACGAGTTTATCTCTTTGAAGAACATACTGTAGCCTATCGTTGCCTCTTAATGTTCACCAATGTAAACGAATACGTATTCGATTGCGTAAACAGTGTAATAAAAATACGTTTATTTATTTACCAGCCAGCAGTCTCACATTTTGATTGTATAAGCAAGACTGTAGGTAAGGGGTATGTATATGGGTACTTGTCCTGTATTTTTATAATAGTATTAGGATAAATTGAATTTTGAAATTTTTGCTAGGCTATTGGCGCATGGTCAAAAGTAGCTTACATTTTCAATTTTTCAACGAAGATTTCAGTTGCTCATTTAATCAATTTTTTTTTAAATAATCCTTTAATTTTTTTGGTCAAAATATATATAATATTCGGAATTTAAACTGTAAAGGTTGTCTAAGTGATTAATGTTATTGACATCTATGAAAATATTTGACTCTATGATTGTCGTATATTTCTTTACCAAATCCATCTAGAAAGTTTAAACATAATATTTAGGGTCAACTGGAGACTATAGAATGTGATTCCTTGTGTTTAGGCTAAATTTGGTATGATTATGATGGTGCATGTTTAAAATTTGAGAAAGACTTGAAAGATCCTCACATGGTTGTAATAGCTATAATTTGAAATATGAGCTCATATCATTGCTGAAGACAAGAAGTGTACTTACTGTATTCCAAATAAACTCGAATAGGTGAAGTTTAAAAGAAGGAAGAGAAATCATTGTTCTCAAAACGTGGGGGAGGGTAAAAGCGAAGTCGAACATTTTCGATTATGATATATAATTTTGTACGACAGATAGTCTTCAAATTATTAACATAAATTCATATTTCAGGTTCTTTTCAAAACTTTATTGATTAGTAAAGTTTACAAAATATTTTTCATTACATTTTGTTATTTTAATTTCTTTGCATAAACGTTGAACGTATCCCAAAACTAGAGTTAGTGGATTCTGACACTTAAAGGTGTTCTAAAAATCATAGAAACGAACGGTATGATATTTTCTTAAAAAGGCTAAAATACACGTCAAACAACTGACAAATATCCCAAAATAGGTTTATCGCATCAAAAACCAATTTTTCATTGTTGCTATTTGATTCTGGAAGAACATTGTGTAAATTTTGCTCAAACATTTTTTTTTTCAATTAAAATTTAAAAAAGTAAAGAATGTCGAGAAAAAATGAAAATATCTGTTTAAACGAGAACCGAAAACATTTTCCAACAATGAAAACAATATTGAAAATTGAATGTTCAAAAGGTGCAAAATATTTAAAACTAGAATATATTTGTCAAGTAAAATTGTAAAACTAGTCTAAAAATAATCAAAAAAAAGAAAAAAGAAAGCTTGAAATTACAAAAATCAGGTAGGTTGTAATAGCTATTGTTTTTATTAAAAACTCAAGCCAGTTAAAAAAGAATTCATAATGAAAGAAATGTTCTACAAACGCAAAAAAAAATAAAAATCATTTATATGTAACGAAAAGAATAAAACGAGAAGAATTTTTTTTTTTTTTTAAATGTAGTTATAAAAACACAAATTCTCGCAGTATATATTTCCGACAAAAAACACAAAATATAATATATAAATACAGAAATATTAAATGAACATTTTTTCATAAAAATCATTTATTTTTGCAAGTTTTCTCGGGGATTAGTTATGAAGATTAAAAAAAAAAGTAAAAAATATTTGAAAAATAAATTATCGAACAATGAAAAAATATTCAAGAAATGAAAAATTTCCACGAAGTTAAAAAATGTTTATCAATTTAAAAATAATTTCGTAGATGAAAAAAACCCAAAAATGAAATCAAAAATTAGTTTGAAACTTTAAACAAAGAAAGGTCCAAACATGTAGAAAAAGAAGAAATAAAGTTAAAATATGTCACCTAAAAATTTTAAAAATAAATAAATATTTTTTCGATTTTTTTTGGAAATTCCTTTTTTTATCTTGGAAAATTGAAAAATAAAATAGAAATAATAAAAGTTAAAAATTTATCTAACCTAAAAAAATGCTCGAAAATAAGTATTTTAGAAATAAATAATGACCAAAAGTACTAAAAAATTCTATCAATATCTAATAATGAAAGGAAGGAATAAAAAAATGAAGCAGAATCAAAGTAAAAAAAATCAAAAAAATAAAATCTCAAATGATAAAGATGACAATATCAGGCCTGTACCTCTGGCTACAGCTGTAAGATATGTCACTGTAAAAAAGAGCAAATAGAATTGAATAGAATAGATGTGAAAGCACGTTGATAAAACTTTTCACCTGTTACAAGATTTTTCTTTAGATTATTGATTTGACAAAAAAAGCGTTGGTAAGGCACAAACATTTTTTCATCTTCCACCTAATCATGACTCTCTGTGGTCATGTTTAGAAATTGCAAAGGTGTTGAGATTTTTTGACAAATTGACAAATAGGCTGTAAGTAATAGAAAAAGATTTTATTTTAAAGAAAAATTTGTGTTCGAAATTTAACATGAGATCGAATTAAAATTTTTCATTTTATTTTGTCATTTGAACGATGAAATTGCAAAAAATCAATGCATTTTATTTTATAAAATTTAATTATTTTTTTACTATTTGAATGTATTGAAAAGAAATAAAATTGTTATTACGATCTTCGGTCATAGATTTAAAGCCCAAGGTTTGCAAAGTTTATAAAAAAAATATCATTGCATATTTTTAAAAATTTGGTTACGCCTCTAGGGTCATAAAATAAGCTTTCTATCATACAATACGTCAAAATTATAAAAAAGAATTTTCTAGTCAATTTCTTCCAGCCATATCGAGGAACGAACAATTTCTGGAAATTGGTATCAATTTCATTACCCACACTTCAAGTTACAAATTGATTGTATCGCACGGTCTATAATAATTACAATATTTTTCTGGTTGATTAAAAATATTAATCGTCCAAATTTCGCTGAAGTTGCCTTCTTTCCAATAAAGATGAAAGTATTTCAAATTAAGGAATATCTACCAATAATTTGACCAGCCTTCATATTAAAAAGACCCACACTTGTTGATGTTTCTCCTATAGTTTTCAAGGTGCCCTTAAATTCCCAATCGATCATGAAAAGTCGAATTTCCAACGTCAAAGTATCATTAAAATACGAAAAAGAAAAAAGACTCTTTATCATTTCCACACTTGCAAATAAATAACGTCATAGCTAGCTCATCATCTAGTAATATATGTATTTGCAATTTACGAAGCCTTACGTATCGTTTGGCAATCGCATAGATCATCATCAAAGTCTCGCTATTATTGCTGCGTAATTCATGAGACGAGTTTTTGAAAATGAACGCTAATCGAGCCAGGGACGTAATTTTTGGTGAATTTTTCGCGAAAAACGAGTCTTAATGGATGGCAACGTCGAGGGCAATAAATTTCTCTAGCGAAACGTATTAATTAAGGGAGCGGTGAATTAATGAGATACCTTTGTTGTGCGAGTGTTTTAAATACCGCAGGAGGCCGAGTGAATTTTACATTTGATAAATTTCCTTCGAACATTATACCAGCACCATGAAGACATCGATTGCATGCTTACTTTGCGTGGCGTTTGTGATTCAGGTATCGAATAATTTTTTGTATTTGATTTTTAACTCGAAAAGGTCATTATTTCAGAGAAATATCATCTCTTTCTTGATTTTTTGCTTCCTTCATAGGTTACAGCTTATAAACCACCATCTATCGATATTACCGTTATGATCCAAGAAAATGAAGACTTTCACAAGCTTACAAAGGTAGCCCAAAACACCGTTATTAAAGTCGCCGATCGAGTTGTTTTCCTACTTCGTAACGAAAACTCATCCCGGGCTCTAGAAAAAATAGCCAATGATTTTCAAGAAGTATTGACCTCTCAGGAAGGTCAAGACAACACCATGGCTATTCTTGATCTCATCGGTTTCATATTAAAGGATGAAAACACTTCGAAAATAATATCAAAGCTATGTGAACAAGCTTTGGAATTAGTTACTACCAAACACGGTAATGAGGTTTTGAAAGAATTTGTTTCCAGTTTGAACAGGGTGTTGGAACTTGAACAGATCAATGGTATTACTGACGCTGTCATACTTGGGATTAACAAATATTTGACGGAACTGACACCGCAACAGATAACCGCCGGATTGGATCATTTCAAAAGCATGTACGCATCGTTTTCCAATCAGTAAAGTGTGAAGTTGTTTGATTGACGAATTCACGTCAGTGAAGATACTTTCATCCATTTATTTGTAAGTTTAAATGGTCAACAATAAATTATATTTTAAATGATAAGTAAACTGTGATTACAATCGATTTAGAATTAACTGCACGTATCTATATCTCAGACGAGTTCTCTAGTTATATATTAATTGAAACTATTAATCAAGGTACGATTGTACTTGATTTTTGTTTGTATTTCGAAAACACTGTTACCTAGCTAAATACATAGCGTTCTTTGTTAATTGAGATGAGTTTTTTTTCTTTCTAAAAAAAGTAACCAACATCCAGATAGTTATTAAAAGCTCTTCAGTATTAAATTATACTCACATCGGCTCGTATCGTTAATTTTCACACGATACCTATACGTTACTACTTATTTGTCTGCACTTCTACCCTAATCGCGTGTCACTGAAAAACTCACCCCATAGCGCATTAGTCATTAGGTTTTACCGGTGTAAATATGACTCACTGCTACGTGGAATTGCCCTCTTATAAATAGGGGTTTATGAGTTTTGACTCACTAGTGCAACAATCTGCTTTGAACGTCGAAAAGAACTAGCTCTTGTAATGAATATACCTAGACCTGAGGCCGATTCCCATATTATACAAGGTGTCCTTAATTTAGTTACTTTTTCCTGTTGTAGTGAGTTTGGAAAAGTCAACTTACTGATGAGATCTGAATGACGGTTTAGAAGTGTAATTTTTTATGTTGCAGGTTTGGCGTTTTTAATGCATGGACAAAAATTGTGTGAAAGATTGAGGTTTCGTTATTTTTTACAATTTTTTTCATCAAAAATCCACCAAATTATGTTCAGACTTTAATCATAAATCATGGGATTTTAAAGGAAAAAAAAAAAGGTAAAACGCTCCTCAAATTATCTTCAAATTTTTAAAATCTACTATTTATGATCCATTTTGACCTAAATTGAAGAGGTCATGTTCTAGTCATCAACAAACCGTACGTACGAAGTTTGACCTTTCTAGGTCGATTTGATGACGAGATATGGAACATTCATGAAATTTCCTACAGCATTTTCCCCTCCTAAAGCCATTTTTTTGCTTCAACTCCCTCCAAATGCACTTGGGAAGCTAAAATTAGGTAGGGTAGTCACTAGTGCTCAGTTCATCATATGACACCGTAATAAAAAATTTCCAACATCTCGTACGTATATCTTCACCGTATTTTGAGGTCGATAATCCCTCCTTCTTCCCTCTAACATCATCTATGGAGCTGAATGGGGGGTATAGTATACTCCTTATTCTCAATATATATAAAAGTTCATATTAATTACATTTTTACTAATTTGAAGTTGCTCAAGATCGACTCAAATTTTGATAATCCGCCATTTTGGATTCATTTTGAACCAAACTCAAGAGGCTACATTCTGGTCATATACTAACTCTACACATAAAGTTTAACTTTTGTAGATTGATTTGGTGACGAGATATGGAATATTTCAGAAATTTCATGACTCAAAACTTCTTCAGAATGCTGTTTTTGACTCTAACTCCTCTCAATACACACTTAGGAAGTTGAAATTTGGATATGTTGGTGTCCGTGACTCACTCTTTCATATGAAATCAAAAAAGAAAAATTTGAACAACTTGCCCCTTCTCTAGCCGCCATCAAAATTTGAGTAATCCGCCATTTTTAATTTTATCAAAAAAACAAAAAAGTGGTTTTGTCGCATTTCCAAAAAGAACCTTTCACCAAAGTTTAAACAAATTTTGTGATTACCCGCCGGCGCTACGTGTACTGGAAAAAAGTACCAAAAAGTTGGACATTTGCCAGATTATTACAAAATAATGGTCTGAAAGGTAGAGAATTTCAAAAGAAAGGAATGGAAGGACACCTCATATGTTATGCTTCATAATTCAGACCATTTCTAGTACATTGATTCATAATGTTCAATTTTTTATGCTTGTGTAAATTGTATACACCCTCCCCCAATTTGCAGAAATAGCAGGATGAGTAAAATCTTTAAAATTCTTTTGGGGAGATGGTTTCTTCAATTTCAGTTGGTGGGCTGAAATTTTCATGATTCCCTGCAAAAATGGATTTCAAATCCAAAATCATGTGTACAATAGGATTTAAAATCCAATATCCAAAATCTAGGTAAAGAATAAAGATAATGAAACAAAAAAAATTGAAAATTAAAAGAACATAATTTATTTTATTATTTACTTATTTAAATTTAATTTTACATTAAATCAAGATATTGAATAATTAAAGTTTAATGAATTATTAGTAATATTGAATTTCCATTTAATTTAGTTTAATGAAAATTTTAGTAAAATTTAAAAGTAATCTCATTAATTACATAAGATAAATTTAATTATTTATTATGTACTCACTTTTATTGATAATTCCATTTGATATGATGAAAAAAGTAAATGCTGTGATGTCTGAACCTGAAACCTGTACACTGATCACCGGATCGCGTAGCGTGAAAATGTTTGGATTTTAAAAGAAATGATTTTGAAAAATAGGATTTCAAATCCGAAATCCGAATATTGAGATTTTCTCGATCTTAAAGCCAGAAGGATTTAAATTCTATCCAACCCTGGTATAAACTCACAAGTTTTGATCAAAATGAAATCAGAATGGTGGATGTTTAAAATTTAATTAAAGCTTTAGTATAACAATTTAAATTCAGTGAGAATAGGTTCATTTCGTCATCGATAACTGCGGCATATCTCAGTTTTAACTTTTACTCAGCTATTGTGCTAGTAATACATAAAATATAGAATCAGAGCATGAGATATAAAGGCGGAATGATGTGACACAATATAAAATTTTTTTCAGTAATGACACAAAAATATTCATATTATTTCAAAAGGCCCGAGCAGGTCCTTTAAAAAAATCCAAGCCCAAAGGAGACTCCCCCACTTTTCTCCCTCTAATTACACCCAGTTCCAGCTGAGAGTGGAGATGAAATGATTATTAATATTATTGGCAAATTTAAACTTGGACAAATGGAAATCTCAGCTCCAGTGATATACGGTACATGGCTGCTTAGGTTTTTTTTTTAATTCTTATTCATAGTATATTGAATTTGGGCTGAATTGGCTATTATTCAGCCAAGGTTAGGAAAACGGTGATTTTTTTTCTCTATCCTGATCGTAACCACGATTGTAACAGAAAAAAATCGGTGACTTCGACGTATACTTTATCGAACGTTAATTATAGCCCGAACCCGGTTTACGAGGAGCAGTAAAACGATGGAGCTTTTTTTATGGACATCTTGTATTAAAGAGCTCGCGTTCTATACCCGTTTTACTCGGGCGCTGAATTAATATCTTCGTTTTAATGATCTAATACACTTTATTTTATAAATATACTTTTTCTCCCCACTTTATATAATAACACACCAACGAAGAACCAACAAACTGCACACCCACATGTTTACCTATGCTTAATACGTTGCGTTTATATTATTAAGAACAGCTCACTCAGTTAATTTTTATTGGCTTTCGGTGTTTGTACCGTGAGTCGCGTTTACGTTGTTTTCCGGTTTCGAAATGAACTCGTGTTATTTTAATATTACCATATTTCGTCGTTTCTAAAAATTTCGATCTCGCTTTTTCTAAAGTTTTTTTTCGTGGTCGACGGGATTTTTAGTTTTTCTTTCGAATCAGTGATTTAAGTTATTTGTTCGTATTTCTCATCCATAAATTTTCTTTTAAAGATGTGATCATTGTTGTAGTGCTGTATAATGTGTTTTTCAACAGTGTAACCCTCCACTTGTATATCTTCACGGTCATGATCGGAGTATTTGTAATAACAATATCGGATGTTATCAAAATGACGTATGCGTATAATGAGAGAAAATTCGGCGAAATTTCGTTTCATAATAATGCGCACTAAATGCCTGCTTTTTATTCTATGCGGAATTTTTCCTCTCATTCAGTGCGCCGGCGCCGCAGACGAGATTCAGAAAAGAGGTACGTAAAAATTTGTACTATCTCGGAATTTTTTTATGAGTCGTAATTCTTTGTTACGGTCGGCATTCATTAAATATCTCCCTAGAGATTGTAGAATTTTTTCGTAAATTTTTTATTAGCTGCGAAAAGTATATTATCTGAAGAAAAGTTCGTCTTCGTGTTTCAATTTTTTTTTCTTGCGGTTTTCACTTTTTACTGAGAAACACGAGTGAAATTTCAATTTCACTGTGTAAATCCAAGTTTACAAATCTGGTAGTTACTTTATTTGAAGGTTCGAAGTATACATTTACTTAAGGGTGAAAAATGAGATGAAGGAGAATACACGTCTTCGTGTTTTGTTTTCTTAACTGTGAAATTTAAGATTAGCGTTTATTAAGGACTCCTAGACTTCTAATGTGGAATAGAAGAAATTCGAGTAATGTACCAGTATCAACAATTCCTTTATACTTTTCTCGAGTAATTCTTGTTTCCGTGACCAAGATTTTATATGTTTTTCATTCCGTAAAAATGATACTTCGCGATATTATTTCTTGCTTTCAACTTATTCCGATAATTTATTTAAAAAAATCTCTTATATCTAGTTAACTACATATTTATTTTAAAATAAATAAATTGAGATTGTTATTAACGCACACAAAAAAAAATGAATAAAAACAGTTCAATTTATATTTTACGTATTGAGGTATAAAATGATACTTTATGAAGAAGAAAGATTTGAATATGTTAGTATTCAATTCTCAGCCATCAAAATTGTTGCATAAAACAAAGATAAAATTGAAAGAATGATGAGAGACCAGTGAAATTAAATTTTGGATAATTAATTAATTACGTAATTACGCTGAAAATTGAATACGAAGGAGAAAATCACACAAGCGTCTAGATTGTCATATATGAAAATTTCAGCTCGAAAAATTCGCGCCCTAGCCGGGGTTCCAACACCGGACCTTTTGATAGCCGGTCAAACGTGCAACCATTACACTACCAGTATGACAATCTAGACGCTTGTGTGATTTTCTCCTTCGTATTGAATTTTGGATGTAAAGTTATATAATAGGCGTAGTGTGAAATTTTTTCTATACCTATTTTTCACTCTCATGGTATTTTTGAGGAATAAGTTTTAGTGAATATCAATTTTGAACATTCGATGATTATAGAAATAAACGGTAACCTTGATTTCTATGTTAATATTGATTTAGAAAAAAAAAAAATTGAAAAATTGCGCCAAGTTAGCTCCTGAAATGAGCTTTCACATTATTTTATAAATCAGAGGAGCAAAATACGTCAAGAAATACTACATCCTTATTCCAGTTTTGAGGAAGAAATTTGAGAAAAATTAAACGGTAAAATTTCTCACTCGTACTTCTACTTAACTAGATATCAGGGGCAAAAGGGTTTGTAAAGGAGCCTCAAGCAACAACTTTTTTTTAGATTTCATATTTCAGCTCATGGAAGTTTTTAAAATTGCCTGTAACTCCAGAATTCAACTCAATTATTTATTAGAGATTATTATGTCAACTCGAGGGTTGGCTCAATTGCAGATACAAAATTGCGAATTTAAAGTAATATATCTTCATTGTATACATTATACAAGGTGTCCCATGAGACATTTGCCAAACTTTCACCATAGATGGCACTTAAGTAGACAAACAAAAAAGGTTATTAAGATAGGTTGCCTATTTTGCAAATTGAAGGGGTTAAAATTAATTGAATATTGACAGTAACATTATGCTAAGCTCTGCAAATTTCATTTTTCAACTTTTTGCAATTAAATTAAATTAATCAGTGAAGTTGAATTTTTGTATACAATGAAAAAAAAATTCCCTTATGAGAGAATACATGTAAAAAATTCATATTTCACCTCTAGTATCTCTGTCAGTTTTAATTTTTGAACATTCTTCATTTTCATAAGAACTTTCGGTTAATGGTATCAAACGGAAACTTTAGGAAAAATCTGTATTCCAGAAAAATGACTCATCAGTATTTGATTCATCGCCTCCTTCAATTTGCAAAATAAGCAATTTATGCTAACAACATTTTTTATCTGTCTACTGAAGTACTATCTATGGTCAAGTTTAGTCGACGATTCAAGGAAAATTCTATGTAGATGTAATGTACCCCCAATAATTGGCCATACTGGCTGTGAAGGGGTACTCAAATAAGCGTAAAATAAAAATAAAATAAAATAAATGTTTTCAAAGTTGAACATTTTTGAAAGCTTTTATCCTATTTTTGGGGTATAAAAATTGAATTAGGAGTCTGAAATTTAAATGCCCTGTAGAGGTCATTTAGCATCTATTGTAACTCCGCCCCGTCCTCTTTTTACAAAAAAAACTCAAATTCCACTTACTCTAGTGTCCAACTAACCAAGTAATGGCTGCGAATTTCTTGATGGCAACTTCTCTCTTTTTTATTAACCTGTGATCTTTGAAGGACTACGATAAAACAGGAAATCTATCATAGAGTAATTATAGTTACTGGTTGGCTTTCTGGTTAGTCATACATCACGCGTGTAACTACCAATCATAACGCTAGAATGTGATAAATCTAAGTAATTTCATTTCCACCTTCCTAAATAATATCGTCCAGTGGCTGCCGGTCAATTTCCCGAATAAACATATTCCCGAATTTCTAATTCCCTTAAAATTTATTTTCCCTAATCCTTATCTTTCGAATTTACTTTCGCGAAAAATAATTTATTCGAAAGGACGCTGTTCCATCCAAGTACCTTGTTCATTTGTAGAACCAACACATAGCAGAGAAACAAATAATGGTGAAGAGTGGCACTATCGCTTCGGTGTCATCGTAGGCAAAGATCATTCTTATGTATACTTTGCTGTGAAAGAGCTCCAAAAAGAAGAGGCTAACGCAGAAGCTGGCTTGACAGAACTGACTTTAGGTAAAAACAAAAAAAATTCGCAAGTTGTTCATTCGGGATTTCAGCATTCGACAAGGGTAGGAAAAATCGTGAAATTTCTTGTTCGGGATAATGGCTTTCAGAAAAATCAATTCGGGAAAATGACCCGGAATCTCGTTCAGTTTTTAGTTAACGACTGAAATTCGCTTGTGATTTGAATCACCAGCTGATTCATGTTTTTATTTTACAAGCTAACTTACCTACTTTCCAATTTACTGATTGGTTGTTACTTGCGTGACGTAAGACCAATCAGAAAGCGGAACAGTTACTATGATGACTACTCTATTTGCTCACGCAATAATTTTTAAACAGTGCTACCACATCAGGAATGGAAAAATGCTTTCTGAGTTTTCTATTTGATTTTTCCAAAGTAAAAAGTTTATGCAAAACTTTTACAAAACGTGAATTATATCTCCATTAGATTGAATCTTCGAAAAAAAACATAATAATCCCGTCCTTAATTGGTGACTCATACTATTCGTTCGCGAAGTTTCCCGTAGCAGTTTTCACACCCCCTTATTTATTGACAAGTAATAGCTTTTTTTTTTTAAATTTCTGGTTCTGCCTTACGAATTGATACAAATAACGACCCACATAAATTTCGTTGCACTTATGGACTGCTAGAAATTTTCTCCGAATTCGTGCCGGGTTTCGTAATGGCTCGGACCAACACTATGGACTCCCGAGTCGAAAGTAGCATCCATTTGAACGGCTAATAAAATGAAAAAGTTGTTTATAATGTTCTGTCGAATAGTTTTAAAAGAGTTCCGATAAATTTATGAATATTTTTATCGAAATTAATGGACCACCGTACATTTCTTGTCGAAGCAACTTTTCGCCGGAGTTATTTTACCGCATCGGAATTTACAAAAGCGAGCGAAAAAAGTGCATTAGCAAGGTTCGTCGTAATTCTCGCCCGAGTACTTACTTCGGTCGGAGTGTTTCGCCCTCCTGAAATGCTTAATGAACAGATCTCGGTTTTTGGCTCCATTTCAAAAAACGTCAAGAATGAAAACAAACTGTAATTTAGATATCTTTTCATTGATATAGAGTATTTTTATGTTTAGGGCACGTGTAAATGCCCCAGTTACTTCTACTTCCCTCGCTTCATTTCATCCTACAGGTATTTTTCGCGTGAAGCAATATAAACGCCGAATGTTTTTCGTGTATAATTTATTCGCGGAAATATGGAATATATTTTGACGTTATTATTGTTTATTGAGGAAAAATTTTCTTTTCCTTAGTTCCAATGATGTTTTGATTTTTAAACGAATGAAAAAGCTTTTGAAAAACTTTCTCGTTCAAGTTGTTATTATTGATGAAAAAGTAACGCAGTTATGGTAGGCATCGGTTTTGTACTTGTTTCACCCTAAAAACGTCTTCGTAATTAATATCGATATGGCTAGGCTTATTTATAGCGTGAGAAAAATATCAACTCGCCCTGCAGTATTAACATATGGCGACGGTGGTTTTTGCGAGTACCGGTGGTCGCCATCTACAATATGCTACTTCGTCAGTTCGTCATAAAACATTTACTTAGTCCCTCTAGTGTAACGTATGACCTACCAATGTGTTCCCCAGTTTACCAACGAAGGGAAAAAATTATCGGGATGGTTTCTCTGTTCGTTCAAAGAATTCATCTACGTATCCCTCTCTTTATTATCTCCTACGGCCTTTTATAAATATAACAAGCACTTTGTATTCAAAAGCCTCGGTAATTTTCGCCGGTTTGAAATTTATATTATTCGATACGTATACACGATACAAGGTACGTACTACGTATCGATACGCGATAAACATAGATATAATGTTTGAACTATCATATCGCAACGTACATATACGCAATCAAGTATGTAAATTTTTGAGAAAAAGGGTGCTTCATTAAAATGCCAAATCATCCGATAAATATTAAAAACTCATACATCACAACCGCTAGGCGCGCTATTCATATGTCTATATAGATGTCAACGCTCCGTTGAAACGTGAATATCCTTCTGGGTATTCATCTATTTTTAAAAATTCACGTGATTACAAATTTCTGGACGTGTTGGCTTCGCTTCAATATACACGCGTATGCGTGTAGGTATACTCTTATGAAATTTAGCATTTGGCGGTGCAACCGTGACCAACCAGCTCGTAGAAAAAGGCGAGGTAACAAATTGGCCTTGTTTTTGGTAAAGTCGCGAGAAAAATTACGTTCGCTCGGCGTTATTTTAATCAGTACCGCAACAAAGTATGATCATCTCATGCCCGATGTCAGCGAACTGTCCGTATTTATACGAGCCGGATACTCTTTTCTCACTTTTTCCATTAACAGCCGACACGAGAGTCGCCTTTTCACGCGTATACCAAGCGACGTGTCGTTGTAACTGTTAATTAGCGGTTACCAAGGGGGTTGCGCTCTTTTAACCCTATTAATTGGTCGACCCGGTGTAGCATATACGTGCAACGAACCGGCCGATTATTTTCTATTCGTCCAGTGCCCTATTAAAGCCCCTTGGTGTACCTGTGTTACGAGATCGGATGTTATGCGGGTGTTTTTACGTTGGGTGCATTCGCGATATTTTTTCGGCTTGGTTGGTCTTTTTTGGTTTCTATATGCGTGTGAAGTCGGTGGAGAATGAAAGTTGATGATAGTCAGGTTTCTGATGCGTAAAAATCGGCCAAGGGGGAGGAGAGATTTTCTCAACTTTTAAGCAATTAAATTGCTAATTGTGATAGAAACATTATCCATGTATCCAATATAGATTTTAAAAAATAATAAAAACAAAAACAGTAAGCAGCAATGCCGTATTACTGAAGCTGAGTTTTTAACTGGGGTTTGTTCAGGTTGAGAAGTAACGTTACTGACATTTTCATGTCGACAGGCAATACTTTTTTTTTGCGGGAATCTCTTCTACCGTACACGACACTACTTAGCCGGGAACTGCATGCGACATTACTTCCAGCCAAACAGGGGCACCTTGGCAACCAACCTACATCTCCCCTGGGTTTTACTTAGGCGGGTGTGCGCCTCCACTTAAGTTCCACCACATCGGAAGTTCAGCCATCGCTTCATCCTTCCTTCTGGCACCATATTACCCTCTGGTAGGTTTCAGTGTCTATTGCTATCATGGCCTTATCTGTGCTGTGCACATATCTTCACAGTGGGCTGATACCTACCACCTCTTACTTCGGGGGTACTATGTACCTGGATGCTTGATTCTTGACTCTCATCTTTTCGGAGTGTGGTGGTCGCCTGCACCTTAGGGCCTTACTTTTGTCTGGGTCATTCCACCTTACTCCAAGCCGTGAAGCAAGGTAGGGGCGATCCGCAATCAGTTCGGTATCTCGGCCATGGAGTCCGGTGAACATAACCCCGCCCATACAGCTACTCGATCCACCGCATGGACTTGAGGCTGTGACACATACCCACGCATCAGGCCATACCCTATTCTAAGTCTGAAAACCCCTACCGTAGTATTTTTTGTCTGGCGATAACTACACGAACATATATTTTTCAAGTAATAATAACTTGAGGTTCCTCAAATAATCTTCAGATTTTGAAGATCCACAATTTTAGATCCATTTTGAACCAAACTTAAGAATTCATATTCTGGTCATCAACTAACCCAGCATTTAAAGTTTGAACTTTCTGGGTCAATTTGGTGTGGAGATGTGGAAGATTCGTAAAATTTCCTGCAGCATAGTTTCCCCTCCAAAAGCTATTTTTTGCTCGAACTCTTCTCCAAATTCACTTGAGAAGCTAAAATTAGAATAAGTTAGTCACATGGGCTCATTTCATTCTATGACATCATAATGAAGAATTTCAACATCTCATGTACCGCCACCACATTTTGAGATCTAATAGCCACTCCTTCTCCCCTCCAACATCATGTATGGAGGTGAATGAGGGGTATAGTATACTACTTATTCTTAATAATAATATGAGTTCATATTAATTACATTTTTACTAATTTGAGGTTGCTCAAGCTCTACTCAAATTTTGATAATCCGCCATTTTGGATTCATTTTGAACCAAACTCAAGAGGTCATATTCTGGTCACCAACCAACTCCACACACAAAGTCCAACTTTTCTAGATTGATTTGGTGACGACATATGGAAGATTTCAAAAATTATATGACTCAAAACTTCCTCAGAAAGTCGCTTTTTACCCTAACTCACCTCAGTACACACTTAGGAAGCTGAAATTTGGATATGTTGGTGTCCGTGACTCACTTTTTCATATGAGATCAAAAACGTAAAATTTAAGCTATTTACCCTTTCTCCAGCCTCCCTCAAAATTTGAGTGATCCCTTATTTTGAGGTGTATCGAAAAAAGAGATAAGCACTTTTTTTATATTTTTGAGAAGAGTCTTTCTTCAAGTTTTGAGCAAATGTCATGAATACCCGCCGATGCTACGAGTGTGGCAAAAAAATATATATACTAAAAAGTTGACATTTGTCAGATGATTAGAAATGGTTTGAAACACAATGATTTGAATACTCCATCTTCCCCCGACCCTCCCCCTCGTCTTAAATCGGACAGTTTGTAATAGCTATTGTTTTTAAGTTAAAAACTCAGCTAATAAATAAAAAATTGCTTAAGAAGTTGAATTCTGGAGATTCGGTAATTCTTGCCTGCAGAAATCACATGAGCCCATATTTATCAAATTTCACTCATTTTAGGCTCGTAAAAACATTTTAAAATTTTGACGACACGCTATGTTGGATCCATTGTGATCTAAATCCAAATCAGCCCTTGCTAGCCCCTAATTTCAAAAGGAGGTAACACAATCCTAGAGGGGGTTTATTGCAAATATACGTACTTCGTTACTTGACACATGGTCCAGTAAAAGTAGACATGAAAAAGGTTATTGGTGGAAAAAATCCCAGCATCGATTATTTTTTATGAATATTTAGAGAATAATTCTCCAACATTATTAAAAGTCCCCATAGATGGAAGTAAAACGTTGCTTTCGGGTGGAGGGGTGGTGGTAAACACTAGACTTTTTTTTAAAGTGAGAGGGCCACAGGTTTAATTGTTGCAAAATGAGCCCAATTGTATGTAAAAAAAAATGCAGCCCCAAGTCAATATTATTTTATGCCCACATAATAAGGTCAAAGTTTAAACATGTTTCCATTTTTTAATAAATATGAAAAAAATCTTTTTTGAATTTTAGTCATATTTTGTTTTTAACACATCAAAAAAAATTTGCGTGCCAATCTTTTCAATATTTAAGGGGTTCCAAAAATACCTGCAATATAAGTAAAAATACCTCATTTCCGGTATTCTTCTGTCACCTAATACTTAAAATTATTTTAAAATTAATAATTCATTATTATAATATGTGTACTGTGCAGTACATCTAATCATAATTATAATTATCATGTATTCATTTCTCATTATTTATTTTTTTTTAAATGTTTAAATTTTATTTGTGTATTAATTCGCTGCTTTGAATAAAAGTGAAAACTCAAATGAAGAGGTAATCCTCCTCATTCAAGTTTTTGATACTTTCAACGAATCATGTAATCGTTTTAGTATGGATTAAAATAGAGAATACCGATCATTTTTGGACACCATACCAGCAACCAAACTAACTCTAACGCTCTGCTAAATGTAAATTCTAAAATTGAAACCAAATTGACCCCAATCCCGTAATAACATTTCTCCATGGTTTTTGGAATTATGCAGATGCACCTAAAAAACAGCGTTAGAGACCGTGCAACGACCAAACGAAATTCCATCGTGTAGAACGTAATTAAAACGTAAACCGCGAGAAGAACGAAATTAATGAAATAACAATTTCCGCCGAAAATGGTAAACATTCGAACTATTAAAACTAATCTAAACATCTCGGCTTTCGTATCCAACTCGTACAAATGTTTTCGCTCTTAAATAGCCGCATCGATTAGTTGCTCCGAACATTAAACCGTATACGATGCACGCGTATCGATAAATAGTGGCGCCTCGAGATAAATTAATTTTCGAGTATTTGCAACGTGTTTGTATATATATAAAAACCTTTTATAACGCTTCAATACAAGTATCACTCTTTTACGTGATATAAGGATGGTGTAAATCACATCGTTTCTAACAAAAGGTACAGTAATACCAAATTGAACGGAATAATACAACATACAAATTGAATTGCGTTTGAAGAGATGAAACACAATTTTTTCAGTCTGATAAAAAACTCGTACTATCTAGTTTAAATTATTAAATACAGATGTTTTTTTTTTTTCGTTCATTTCATTTTCTAAACAGATAGTTTCGGCTTCTTTTATATTTGCTCTTTTGGTAACATATGGTTCGCATAATTACAGAACTTTAGTCGACTGTATGCGCGGTGTTTCAAAATTACTCAAAACTCTCTGGGAACATGTTGGTAAATGCGGGAGATATAGACGAAATGATTTCATCGTGGTATAGATTTGTACTCCTCTAAAGCGATTTTTACACTCTGTCGGCCAATCGTAAATGAGTAAATGTCGACTTATCACCTCATCGACCAAATCCATCTATGACATATGCTGTACCATCGTATCCCTCAGTCGATACACTATATACAATACAACGACGCGACGTACACTTTAATCAGGATGTACGCCAATATGCGTGTACGCTAATTCAAATTATTACTACGAAACAGGCATCTGCTCGGTGCGTTGCGCTCACAGTAAAACACGTGTTTCCAGGCATTGCGTGAATCATATTCAGTTATTAAAACGTTATTACCAGGAAACGATGAAGATAAATAAACACAAATTATAACTAATTAACTTTACATAAAAATTAAAGGGTAAAAGCGACGACGAGTTGCTTTTTTACGTATACATGTGTAGCACACGAAAAGCCACGTTTAACGTGCCATTGACGCGTACTCATCCGTATTTGATTATTGTTTGATTTATGCTAATATGGAGTCGAATAAATTATATCGAATACTGGAAGTAGATTTGAATTAAATACTAGTTCAGAATATTTGTTCATTCCAACTGTATTTCTTATTCAAGCTTTGATTATGTATTAACTTCATCACACTCCGTCTTGTTGAGATTGTCCAATTATCTGAATTTTGTTCATAAGAATTCTTATTTCGTCAACATTTTATATGTGTTGAAATTATGATGGTTGTATTTTTGATTCCTTCTGTATAACAGTTGTTTTAGGATTTTCATTAGGCCACAATTTCATTTTTAAGAATTACAATTTTGTTATGATTTGAATTATGTCGGTATATTCTGATCGTTGGAATTTTGATTGTCCCAATATTACGATTGTCTCGGAATTCATTATGCCACATTAATTTTTGGGAATTTTGATTGTCCCAGTATTACAATATATTGTTTCAGGGTATTCATTGTGCCACGATTTCAATTATGTAGAGAATTTGATCGTTGCAATTTTATTTCTCGGTATTTTGATTGTGTAGGTATTACATTTTCATGGTGCCAGTGCTTTATTTTTAAGCATTCTGATTTAGTTTAGATTTCAGTTATGTCGATATTCGGATTGTCGCAATTTTGATTGTCCCAGTATTACAATATATTGTTTTAAAGTATTCATTATGCCACATTTTTATTTTTAGGAATTCTGATTTTGTTGAGATTTCAGTTATGTAGAGAATCTGATTGTTGCAATTTTATTTCTCAGTATTTTGATTGTGCAGGTATTACATTTTCATCGTGCCAGTGCTTCATTTTTAAGAATTCTGATTTAGTTTGGATTTCAGTTATGCTGATATTCTTATTGTTGGAATTTTGGTTGTCCCAATATTACAATTGTCTCAGGATATTCATTATGCCACATGTTTATTTCTAAGAATTCTGATTGTGTTGAGATTTCAATTGTGTAGGAAATCTGATTGTTGAAATTTTATTTTTCCGTATTTTGATTGCGCAAGCATTACATTTTCATCATGTTAGTGCTTTATTTTTAAGAATTTTGATTTAGTTGGGATTTCAATGATAATGAGAATTTAACTGTCTGATTTTTGTTTTTTGACATTTTGATTATTCTGATGTTGTAATTGTCTTAATTTAGTATTTTGATTATGTCATATTTTTAATTTTAATAATTCTGATTTTGATAGAATTTCAATTATGTCGAAATTCTTGATTATTGAAATTTTGTTTTCTAGTATTTTGATTGTCCCAGTAGGTATTAGAATTGTCTCTAAATTTTCATCGTTTCAGATTTTTATTTCAACAATTCTAATTTTCTCAATTTCAGTTATGTCGAGATTCTGATTTTTGGTATTTTGATTGTACCAATATTTCTGTTGTCTTAGAATTTCCATTGTGCCAGACCTTTTTTGTTAAGAATTCTGTTTTTATTAACATTTCAATTATGTCAAGGTTCTGATTATCAAAATGTTGTTTTTATGTATTTCGATTGTGCCGGTGTTGCTATTGGCTCAGAATTTTCATTGTTTCGGTGTTTTATTTTTAAGAATTCTTATTTTGTTAGGACTTTAATAATTTCAAGATTCGGATTGTTTAAATTTTGTTTTTCGTATTTTCATTGTGCTATAATTGTAAGTGTACCAAATTTTTCATTGTGCTATTGTTTCACTCTTAAGAATTCTGATTTTGTTGTGATGTCAGTTATGTCGAAATCTGACTGTCAGAATTTTGTTTTTCAGTATTTTGACTATCACAATATTACAAATGTTTTAAGATTTTCATTGCGTCGGTCTTTTATTTTCAAGAATTCTGATTTTATTGGTATTTTAATTATATTGAGATTCTGATCGTAGGATTCAAATGTCGCAATTTAGTTTGTTGTTACTTTCATTACAGCAGATTTGTATTTCTTGATTTTCGTGATATGTCTAAGCATTTCAGTTATCTTAAACGTGATTATCAGATTTTAGGAATTGGCAAGTTTATTGAAATTTTGATTACAAAAAAATGATTTGATTTTAATTTTGTTGGAATTTTAAATGTCGGAATCTTGATTTCATGAATTGTAATATTAGCTTGCAATTTTTCATTTGTGTTTTAAATTACCGTAATATTTATCTTTGCGAAAAAAGATAATGTGAGCGGAGATTATGCGGATGTCCCATGACAGAGGATGGAGTTTATAAATTGATAAACAAAAATGTTTTGATATCTTTGCCATTCCACTTCTTTGTTTTGAAATGAAATTTTTTAGATGTTACCATTTAAAATATGAAAAAAATCAAATAAACGTCTCAGAAGTGCGCAGCTAGTGAACATTAGTTTTCCATAAAGACCAAGCTAGTTCACCCTCTATTATATGAAAAATTGAAATATTTCAACTTTATTACTCCAGTATTTGACTAACCAGTTAGTGCTCTAATTAATCGTTCATTGATTCTTATGAAGAATAGTGTTATTTTATTGACAACATACTTTGAAGTGAAGTATTTTTTGCAAAGTAAGTAGGTGGAAATTACATAATATCAACAAACGGTTTCCAATTTATGGAGCGCTGCCAGTTAGATGGAAAAGATCTATTCATATAATGTTAGTAACTATCTCTAGTAGTAAATCAGCATCAGGATAGTGAGCTTTAAGGCTACGAAAATGTATACAAGCAAAAACTTGACAAACCCTCCAAAAGAGGGAGCAACGTTAATGTCAGAAATTCCACTTTGAAACAATAGATTTCGCTACTTATCATTGTTACCTATTGAACCTTTCTCAAGGCATATTTCAAACAAAATCACTTTACCTTTGAATTAATATGATAATAAGTTATTAATTTATAGAGATTTGGAAATTTTTTTATTTCTTGACACGCACAATGAAAATTGGATATTTCTAGGAAGTTGAAATAGAATTAGATGTAATAATATGATGAACGGATGAATTCGCCATTTCCATTTATCAAAACGGAAATTATACAACCACTTTAGGGTTAATTAGAATATTAGAGTTCTGCGTATTTACTCATTTCCTTGCCACGTATAATTCTATCAGGTCAAAATAGCTCGTCTGTATCTTACAGCTGTAACTACTTATTCTCATCAACCATGGTGTGTTAACTGTGAACCGGGGAGCAACGTTTACGATTCTCTAGATAAAAATTTTTACGGCCTTAATAAGAAAATGCTGCCGGTAAGATGCCTTAAAAGCGAAAAAACGACCGAAAAACGCCGGCTATAGGATTCTCCTCTTTTTTTTCCACAGCACTTTATTTGAGTTCTACATACGGCGGGTTATTCTTGATAGCATGCCAATTCCTAGCCTTTTTTCATCCTCGCTTCAATGAGACTCCGAGTATACGATTTGATTTCCAAACAAAGAGCCGAGGAAAAAAGTCTCGCGCGTAATTTACGAAGCCAGTACAACCCCTCGGTTCAATACCATTTCTCAACTTCAAAAACGCATAAATAAAAAGAATATAACGATGAAGAACAAAAGAGAACGTTGTGGCGTAGCGAACGCCAATGCAAAAAATAGTTTCCCAATTAAAATCGTTCCGACCGAAAATGTTAATCATTTAGCGAAAGATATACATTAAAATTCCATTCTGTTTAAGCGATTTTAGGGGGCGAAATTTAAACTTGCTAAATGAAGAGGGCGGAATTCGAAATAATATTTTAAAGCTTTTACTTTCCTCTAGACTTCTCAAGATTTACTTTCTTGTAGTTATTTATGTGCTTTTCATAGCAGCCTTCATAAATTATAAATATGGTTTTTATTATGTTGATTTTAAACGGAATTTCCTAACTTTTACCACTTTCCCGAAGTCTATACGAGCCGATGAAATTCGAATCCGGTAGCGTATACGCGGTAATTCGAACCCTGCACTCTCTCGCCTTTTACCTTCTATCTTCGTTCCGAGATCGTCTTTCAGGCTTTGATTAAATTAACTATAAAAAAGATCGCAGACGCTTTAATTCATTATTCTTAGTTAACTTTTACGCGAGGGTATTAAAATTTAGCGTGCCTTATTCCGCAGCCTTCGCTCTCACACGGTGACCTTAAGAACCAAAGTCGATTCGTTAAGGCAGGAAATGGGAAGTAGGCTGTACTTAAGGCTAACGTGGTTGTCTCCAGTTGCAAATTCAATCGACAAGAATTAACTATCAAATGGATTATACTGGATACGTTGATCGAATTCTCTAAGTGGCAAAATTTCGCTACAAGGGTTTCCAAATTGGTTTAACGTTCGTTTGTGTTTGCTATTTACGCGCGAGTTTACCTTCATTTTCAATCAAAGGAGTTGTGACTCTGTACCTAAAAGTTCTGAATTCTCTTTGATGAAATTTTCGAGTTTTCATTAATAAATAAAAAGTAAAAAAAAAAAAAACAATAATAAGAAAAAAATAATAATAGTAAAAAAGAAGAGGAAACGTTATGGAATTAACTTGAACGAAATTATATTTTTTGCTAAGGATTACTCGATGATAAAATGTACTAGACAAGATTATGTCGCTACGTCAGTTTGTATAAAATGTTCTGGACAAGGCTACATCGCTACGTCAGTTTCAGTTACTTCGTATTAAAGAGCGAGAAGTGAAAAAGGCCACGCCCATATCTATTCAAAACCGTTATGTAACGTATTAAACATGATTGCATTAGACCTGACTGCGTGTAATCCAGTGCAACATGAGCAAGTGAACTAGATCTAATCCTACGTTAGATAAAATCTAAGGAATTATACCTCTCCTATTTTTCCCAGATACAGATTTTTTCATTCCTAGTTTTCGTTATTTATCTCTTTCGTTTCGCGAGCGTGACCAAAGCCAAGAAAAACTCGGGTGTAAAAATTAACACCTCTGAAATATCGTTCGCAATTTCTTCGGTGAGGCGGATCGAAAATATGCAGCCGTGTAATAAAGTGCGTTCGAAAAAATCCTTAAAAATATGGTACACCGGCGAAGAATTTCTGCTCGATAAAGTACATTCCAGTTCAGCAGACAATCTGTCTAATGGAGTGTTTTAATTGGTTAACTCGCTTACACTTGGAAACAACATTTTATACAAACACTCCTTTTGATTGGCAAATCTCCATGCGTACCGCCATTGATAGCGTGCTAATCGCGTTTTCGGTATTGGAAAACTTTCTCTTTCTTATCGATTAAGAAGCTCTCGGAAGAAAGAGGAAATTAATTTTTCATATTTTTCTCAGTCACCTACCTTCGACTGTTGTTTAATTCACCTACATCGTGCGGCCAGCTATTTACTAACAAATTAAATTTTCAGCTTTTCTATTTGTGTACTTTATGCCACTGCAACAACGCCGACGAAACCATAAATCATTTTATAGTTTAATTTATACTTCTGACAGTATTATAGACCGTTAAAATATAAAGCTATCATTAAAACCAACTTAATAACTAGGTTTTAAGCTTGAGATCTTTTTCGGTAGATTTGAATTATTATACCAGAAATACGCGCTTACCTACCATACACAGTATACTGCGCCGAAACGCTATACCCTTAAAAGCAAACGGCTTTCAAATATTTCATAAGATTTTCTTTTACGATTGTTTGATGTTGATCTATTTGCCGCCAGTTTTATGTTCTTCCTCTCAAATCTCGCAGAACCAACTTTATGTTATAGAAATATATTATATACATTACATTGGGCTTTAATCTAATGGCTGAGTTTTTTTTTTTTAATTTCAATATAAAATGGCGGAATTTTTCACCCTTTTAGAGTGTAAATTTTATTCTTATTTAGGCGAGCAACTTTGAAGCAAAAATCATTATATTTCTATTTCGTCCAGAGAATCGCTTTCTTTTTTACACAAACTTTGGATTAAAGAAAACGCCATCACGCTTTATCTTTTGTGATGAACGAAACCGTAAACTATAGTGGTATTTTTATGGAATTATTTATCGCCTGGTTTGCAAATACGATATTATGGCCCGCAACGAGTGAATATAATCGTTAAAAATATGCCATCGTCGGAAAAAAATTTAAAGGTCAATTATGAATTCACAATGAACTTGGAAAGCACCCGAAACTCCCAGCTTTATGCTCATCGATGCTAACAACGCGGTAAAAGCTCTCCCGAGTCTATGAAATTTTTAACGTTTGACGAGAAGTTGCGTGCAAAATAAGGTTATGTGTGTGTGTTTTTTTTTCTGTTGCGATTTATCTGCATGATATGCCATTAGTAAAACCTGAAATTAATTTGAGAATTTTTCAATGATCGAAATTAAGTTTTGAAAATGTGGAGCAAGAGTAAATGTGTGAAGAATAAACTCATGACGTCATGAGGGTCTTAAATTGAAATATAGAATGTTTGTAACTCAAAGTGTGAGAGCATTTCAGGGGTTAAAATTTGCCCTTGTAATTGCACACTCATTGATCAAACAAGGGATGTTTCAACACTGAATCGCGCTTCGTCAAAAAACAAATATAATCTTTTTATAAAATTAATTTTGTATGATTCTTTTTCACGTTATTACTGAGAAATATGTAAAAACGTTAGTTAGAAATGTATTGATTTGATTCATGAACATATAATTAAAGTGGCAGACATCTAGTGGTCATTTTCGGAACTACCGGAAAAAGTAATGCTGTACAAGTTTTATTATGTTTATTGGTAACGTGAAAATTATCAACTGTTATACATTGATTTTCAATTTGGGATAATGGTTTTGTACTGCTACACACTAACACACATGTTACATCTCTTCAAGTATTGTTTACAATCACAAAAAAAATCATTAAACGCAAAAGTAGAACAAAGAATATCTCAAAATCAACTTTTCTTCAACTTGGAAAAAATCAAAGAAAATTCAAAAAAAAAATGGTAAAAAAATGCATAAAATAAAATATTCAAATTTGAAAAAATGCCATAAAACGGAAAAATGTTCTTAAATAAAGAAAAAGTCCAAAAAGGAGGAAATAAAAAATTTTGAAGAGTCGCCACAAAAATTAATTAAAATGGAGGAATTAAAAAAACAAAAAAAAATTAGCAATGAAAGAAAATAAATCATGAAAAAGAGAAATTGAAAGATGGAAAGAAATGTTTAAAAATGAAATTGTAGTTCAAAATCGAGACAAAATTGAAAAAATGAACAGAAATGATAAACAACAAAAAATTCAAGAATGAAATCATATTAATGTCTCAGAATCCAAAAAAAAAAGAACTAAAACGAATATCAAGTCCCAAGATGAAAAAAATTGAAGAATCAAAAAGAAAACATTGAAAAAATGTCGAAAATATTATTTTTTCATTTTTGAAGAAATGTCAAATAATATATTTTTTATAAATCAAAAGGAAAAATTTCGTTAGATTTCTTTTTTAGTGGATACTGAAAAAAAATTGTTATCACTATACACAACTTTTTTCGTGGAAAAGTTGTATATGAATAATACGAATTAGAGTAAATCGATAATGCAATTTTGGTGACCACGAGTACGAGAACATTGGAGGTTCATTATATCAACGTTTATGAGTGCATATTAAAATCGCATAGCGCAGAGTGATTTTCACGATTCCTATGTATTTTTTTTTTTCCTATTTCAGTTTATCCTACTGTTGTATGGTCAGAATTGGGCGGAGATGCAATATTACCTTGTGACGTATCAACTCCGATCAATGATAAAATAAATATGGTGTTATGGTTCAAAGATTCGGCCGGAATTCCAATCTACAGGTGAGTTTTTAAGATTATATTACATTTCGTAAATAAATGCTGAAGGCTGATTTAAAATTGAAAATTCTCCATCATATTTGTTAGTTTTTTTTTTTTTTCATTTTTATGGCTATAAATTAGAATTGGATTTTATAAAAGCTGATATTTTTTCATGAAACCAAGGGAAGAAAATTCCGATTATTTATTTCGAATAAAATAGGTAAAACTCTCAATTCCAACTAGTCCATTGTTTTTTACAATTTTCGAGGGGGAAAATTCGATTTAAAAATCTCCGCGCTCAAGATAAATCTTGAAGTGTCTCTTTTCACGTTGAAAAATGTCCAAGAATGATATTCGTAAAAATTTCTACTATTTATTCCAATAACCCCGCCATCCTTTTCCTGCCTATTTTATGTATATGAAATCCATTTACAATGCAAATAACAAATGATCAACTTGAAAACTCGAAAATCCGCAAAAAGGTCTTCTAATATTGTCGGTCGGGTGTTTGTATCACAATACAAAGCTTTTAAAATTCGTATTTCTCGAAATTGACTATTAAAGTAAATCTCGACGCGCTGCTAATGTATGCGAGTATCGCGTTGCAAATGATATACCCAAGTTGTGGTGCACAAAACTATCGAGTCCTCTTCAGCGTGACAATCGATGAACAACGTGTCTGGATCGAAGGTCGCATTGAACATATCTAACCCTTATATAGAATTAAAATTTTTGATAACGTTCGATATCGTTGCAGTATTTCCTCAATTGGATGGTAGCCAAGTACGATTTATTTTTAGGAACGGTACCAATGATATAAAAACGCGGTGGCGCCTGAGTAAATTTTTTTCCGCTTTCGAAATTTCCATTTTACTTGTTTAGGTGTATATTCGCATAAGAAAAGCATAAATATTTAATTTTATTTTATTAGCTGGGCCGAATTTCGAATCTTATTTCAACAAATAAACGATGTTTTAATACATTAACATTTTTTCACGTTTTGTTTTTATTAATGTTTTTGCGAGACTACACAAGGAAAACAGCTTTTGAAATCAACGAGAGCCGGATTCCGTTACGACCTTTTCGTTCTTCTATTCGCATTCACCGTAACAGCGTACAAAGGCTGAAGATTTTTCGGGAAAAGGAAATTCGTACTTCTGACAATCTTTTCTTTCTTTTATTGTTCGTTCTAGTACTAAAATATTTAAAACTAGCATTATACCTCTTTCCTTTTCAACATTTCACCAGCCTGTAGATATCCTAAGGAATTGAGGTGAAATGTAAAATACCAGCTGCTTGCTCTTTTTTCTTTAATCGTTTTAATATTTCAAACGTTGCTTTGTATATGTATACCTCAATCGTTTCGTCATATACTGGACCAGGTGAATCGCTTTTGATATTGTTTGCGAACGAATTCCAACTCTAAACCATTAAACCGATCACGTTAACGAGCAAAAGAACGGTCAAATATTTGTGCAAATCACCCGCACGTTTAGACAATTGCTGAAGCATTCATAAATACCTTATTCAGCGATAAAAAAAAACCCACCAGATGCGAATTCACCGTTGTCGAGTATCGAGTTAGCTATTAAGGTATCCAACGATTTATTTTTATAACTGAATATTCCGTGTGGGTTGAGGTGCTTTTTTCGTTTGTTTTCTTTTAGTTAGATAGCGAGCGGATAGATGATTTTAATATTTCGATGACTGAAGAATTCAACGAGGTATTTTCATTATTATGAGCAACATTAGATAACAAGAAGCGAGAGGAATGTATACTACGTATGATAGAGTGATTTTGTGTTTTTTGAAAATTGATAATGGGGGTTTGGATAAAGATAGTTGTAGAATGATCCAAATAGTAAGCTCACCATATCTTCATTTTATAGGTAAGTAAGTGAATATATTTATCATTTCAGAAATGAGGATAAAGTTCATTTTTTTTAACTGAGTTTTTAACAAAACGATAGCTATTACAGCCTTTTTTTTTTGCGGGAATTTCTTCTACCGCACACGACACTACTTGATTGGGAACCGCTTGTAGCATTACTTCCAACCAAGTAGGGGCACCTTGGCGACTGGCCTACATCTCCCCGGGAGTTTCCCCCTGATGTGCTGGCTTGCACACCAGGAGCCCTCCTCATCGGAAGTTCAGCTGTCGCTTCGTCCTTTCACTGGTATACCGTACTTCCCTCTGGTGGGTTTCCGTACCAGTATTTGTTCCTCGGCCATGTCTGCGCAATGCGCTCTTCTCGAGTGTACAGTGGTCTCCAGCCTTCACCCCGCGCCGCGACTCCCCTCCTTTTGGAGGTTCCCCGCCGGATGCCGTTCAGCCTCTTACGGCCTACTAAGCCCGCAGGCGAGCCAGAGGTCGTACACTCTATGGGCCCTACTTCTGTTTGCGTCATTCCACCCTACTCCAAGCCGTGAAGCAAGGTAGGGGCGGTCCGCAATCAGTTCGTGCCTCGGCCATGGGATATGGTCGACGTGACCCCACTCATGCAGCTACTCGATCCACCACATGAGTATTGGGGCCATGACACCCACTCAGACAGTAGGCTAGAGTCGTTCACCTACTGCCTAAGTGCGCGCTACCCGCATCACATTAATAACCTACCGCCTCATGTCGTAACGTGTGCGGCAGGGGTGATGCAGGCCATCTCCCTCGTCCCTCAAACCCTCACTACTGTGTCGGATCCGATCGGGACGTCTGATCTCGGGGATTGGTGGGCTGCCCCACAGCTTGCCAGCCACAAGTCTGTACGGCAGCCCCCAAGGGTCACGATCGACGTCCTTGACTAACTCTCGCCAAGCCTCTTCTTTGGCATTGCGGATTGCTTGGCAGAGTGCCTTCTTTCTCTCCTTGTACTCCTGGTCGTACAGCTGGGCGTTGGACCCGGCCCGCCTGTGGGCGCGAGTGCTTCTCCTTCGTGCTGCTGTGCACTCGCGCCTCAACTCGGCTATGGTCTCCGACCACCAGTACTTGGCCTTCCGTCCCCCCGGGTTTCGCTGGGGCATTGACCCATCGCAGGCCCTCTGGATAGCCCCGGTTACTTCCCTCACCGCCTCTTCTGGCGTCACCTCACGTGGCTGAGGGGGGACGTACTCTTCCTCGAAAACCTCCTTTTTCAATTTCTTCACCGCCCACCCCTGTGCCAGCTCTGGTGCCCGCAGCAAGGTGGGCGTGGCCACTACATCATATCTGATGTACTGGTGGTCACTTCCGGTCTCCTCGTCCAACACCTTCCATTCGTGGATCCTGCGGGCAGCCGCCTATTTCTTCCGCAAGCTCAAAAATAATCATTTGTAAGCTTGTCTAAATTTGGGTGGAAACTCAACCTTGAATTTATTAATTAAAAGAGAAAATAGTGACTCTTCAACGAAGAAAAGAAACCTTACCCCGAGAAAAGCGATATTTCTGGTCCTAAATTACTTAATGAATTGAAAATGCTTCTTTCGCTAAAAAAATTGGTGAGGAACTTTTTGTGCGCAAGTATTTTTTTGTTTTTTCGAAAATTTCAAAATGGCGGATCACTCAAATTTTGAGGGGGGCTAGAAGAGGCAAATAGCTCAAATTTTTCTTTTTGATCTCATATGAAAGAGTGAGTCACGGATACTAACATATCCAAATTTCAGCTTCTTAAGTGCATATTGAGAGGAGTTAGATCAAAAAACGGCTTTTTGAGGAAGTTTTGAGTCATGAAATTTCTTGAATCTTCCATATCTCCCCACCAAATCAAGTTAAAGAGGTCAAATTTTGTGTGTGAGGTTAGTTGGTGACCACAATATGACCTCTTGAATTTGGATCAAAATGGATTCAAAATGGCGGATTATCAAAATTTTGAGTAGAGCTTGAGGAGCCTCAAGTTGGTAAAAATGTAATTAATATGAATTCATATGGTTATTGGGGATAAGTTGTATACTATATCCCGAATTCACTTCCATACATGATGTTGGAGGGGGGAAGGCGGGGTTATCAACCTAAAATAGTGGTGGGGGTACAGGAGGGGTCGAAAATTTTTTATTGCTGTGTCATATGATAAAATGAGCCCAAGTGACAAACGTATTTTGATTTTAGCTTCCTCAGTGATTTTGGAGGGGAGTTAGAGCAAAAAAGGCTTTTGGAGGGGAAATTGCTGCAGGAAATTTCATGAATCTTCCATATCTCATCACCAAATCGGCCTAGAATGGTCAAACTTTGTGTGTAGGATTAGTTTGTGACCAGAATATAACCACTTAAATTTGAGTCAAAATGGATCCAAAATGGCGGATTATCAAGATTTGAAGATAATTTGAGGACCCTCAAATAGTTATAATTTGAGAAATATGCGTTCGCATGATGATTTCATGGCAAGAAATACTATATTTGTGCCAAATTTAACTTCTTAAGTGTTTTTGGAAAGGATAGGGTAGGGGTTTTCAGACTTGGTATTGGGTGTGGCCTGTAGTCGTGAATGGTTAAGCAAGGTTATTAGTAAATCAAAACAAGCTCCAGTTAAAAACTCAGCTCCAGTAATGCGGCATGGCTGCTTACGTTTTTTTTTTAATTTTAAAAAATTACTATATTTCCTTAGGTACTTTCAGGCGTCAAAAGGATGTGACTTGGAAGGAAAATTTACTTGGGAGCACAAAGATGAAACTATGTAGGACCCAAATAAAATGAACTACCGCTTTTTCATACTACAATTGATTCAGGAGCAGAATGATTTCAGTTATGAAAAAATTATGATGATGGCTTAAGGTTTCTGTACGATATTCTCAATTTCTTCCTCAAGCTCAAAAATAATCATTTGTAAGCTTGTCTAAATTTGGTGGGAAACTCAACCTTGAATTTATTTAATTAAAAGAGAAAATAGTGACTCTTCAACGAAGAAAAGAAACCTTACCCCGAGAAAAGCGATATTTCTGGTCCTAAATTACTTAATGAATTGAAAATGCTTCGTATTTTCATCTAAACTCGAATGAATTGGCCTGTAAATTATTATTGTGTGCACGAGAATATTACATCACGAGAAATTTCATTGTTTTCAACCTTTTTGATTCCCTTAAGAATTCTATTACCATTACCAGCCATGGTTACGAATGGTGAACTCGTGAATGCTTGTTTTCAAAATTAAAAATTATAAAAAATCATAAATGTTTAAGCAGTGCTGAAAAAATCACAAAAAATCTCTCCCATTCCAGTTCCGTTTCTACTGAAGGAATTAAGGAACCGTTCTTTGTTTGATCCCGTTTATGTTTCCGGCCTCCTTTTCCATTCCTGGTCTCGTTTTCGTTCTCGGTCTCCTTTACGCATGCCCCAAGTAGTGTTATCACTGTGATATTCAATAATTCATCACAAATATCCCAACCATCCATATCAACTATCTTATCATCATTATCATTTATCAGTCGTGTCATATTTCTTCGTTTTCATCATTTTGCGTTTGCGCAGTATGAATTCTCATCGCGCTGTAGTTATGCATATAGGGGCATAGGGTTCATTTTCGTAACATTGGTTTATCAGTCCATGCGTATAGTCGGACATTGTAGCTGTGTTAGTCAGGACAATTTTGGGAATATAAGAGCATCGAGGGGAGAAAATATAGGCAGGGAACCCATAACATGTTTTTTTTTTTTTTTAATAAATTGACGCCATGTACAGCACTGGGCTAGAGGCATACTTAGGTAGGATTGCAAGAGTGGGTATAAGGCGGTTGAGAGGAGGAAATTGGTGGAGTATACGAGTGGGATTTTTACCACTCGACTTCTTTCCTTTTTTTTGGCTTCTACTGTTGATATTAATTTCTCTTTTTCGTAATCAAATTGACATTAGACGTTGAAGTTGATTTTTTAAATATTTAGTCTCGCGTGTCTCGCAAATGCTCCCATAAAAACGCAAATCTGAAAATTTTTCTGCGAAAAAGTTGCGAATTTAGTAAGGGTGGATCAAAATTCCGACACAATGGTAGAACCGCAAACAAAGCGAAAATTACCTTCGAGGTCAAAGCACTCTGGAAGTTAAGCACGCATAAAAGCGGAAATCACCCTTTACTCCATCTTTAATAGCTAAATAACGGGCTGCGGCTGCCTACGAAGAAGCAGAAAATTTTCCCAAAAGTTATTCGAATACTAATGATGAATGATGAAAATAACGTCGCCGTCGCCCGCAAAATGCGGAACAAATTCTATACACAAAATGCTTGCCAGTGAAAAAAAGATTCGGTGAAAGCTTCAAGCTAGCCCGAGAAAAGCATACAAGGGGTAAAAAGTTGTAAATATCTCTTCTTAAGTGTGATGTAGTATTGTTATGTTAAATGTAACGCTAAACAGTCATATTTTATACATAATTTAGTTTTCTTTCTACAACGTTTACTTCGCCACCGCGTCGAGTATCCCGAGCACACTCACCAACTCCGATATACCGTGGTACGCGAAGTTCTTATATTTGAATGAATTTCGCCGCTTGTCTGCTCCACCGTAATTATAGACTTTGCTTATCTCTAGACACACTCGACTGATTTTATTGTCGGTATTTTGTCGAGGATGCTGCCACTTAATATTGTCGTGCTACGCGGCCGCACGTCGCCTCACATTAAATAATGTTTTAACGGCTAACTTGTTAACTACAACGGCGAGCCTTTTGGTAATTATTTTCTAGCGTTATTACGCCTGTTTCAGCGCTTCTGACGGTACTTCTTTTTTCTACGATAAAAATAATTATCTGGGCGCTGATTGTTAAATCACCCGTTTTCGATGTAATTAAATTAAATTTCCAGATCGAATATTCTCTTCGGTACTCTACGCGATTAATCAAATGGTTCGGAATTTAATGATTATTTTAACGATACCGTTTATTAAGGTGACACGGTGATATCGGAATATGGCGGAAAATTGGCGAAACTATAAAGCCCTTTTATCGTACGACTATTAGATTTTTAAAAACACCATTGCTTTTATTACTTCGGCTCCTATAGCCCTATCTCCTTTGAAAATTCGTAAAAGTGGCGAGCATCTGTTCGATACGACGATATAAGCGTCCCGAAGCATCACTCGGGTCCTACGAATGGAAAAAAATCAACATTGACAAAGACGTTGTTGGACGAATTCCAAAGTATGTGCGAATAAAATGAAGATGCGCTCGAACTAATTACAGCGGCGGTGTTTCCGCTGTATCCGGTCCTTCGAAAAATATTAATTACGAATAAAAATTCCTTCTCGGGTACATTTCCGGCCCAAAATAGCGACTTGGCAAATGCCTGTTAACAGCCCAAATTACACAGCTCACGTTCGATAAAAGCTCCCGTAATAAATATCACCACCATAGATTCCCTGGAAGCAGAAGAAAACCGCCTACTAAGCGCCTTTACGTCTGATTAAACGCTGGAGACTAATGAAAAAGTTGTAGATACTCGGGACGCGGGTTAAATATATTTTAAGATTTTTCAACTCGTCTTTCGCGATAAATCACCTTTTCTTTTCAGCGCTTCGTTAATACCTGTTCGATTTTGTTGTTTCGTAGCTACGACGCGAGAGGAGTTGATGTATCGAATGGCGTCCATATGGCCATTAGCGATCTAGAAAAACGGTGTTTATTCACGCTATCGAAAGCCACCGGTGGTAGCCTGAAGCTGTTTAAGATAACAGAGGCGGATAGAGGTTTATATAAGTGTCGAGTTGATTTCCTCAATTCTCCTACTCAACATCACAGAATACACTTGGAATTTGTCGGTAAGTACGTCGAAAGCTTAGCCGGTGGCTTTGCCATCGAACACGAGAAATTATTAACAAACGTAAATAATGAACAACCAAGTGTCGCACGAAGTGACTCCTGTCATCACCTTCGAAAACCTTATACACTTAAGACATAAAACAGTTACGATTCTTACTTTCCACTTTGTTGCTCGCTAAATAGCGATTGCTCGACGGTAGCATCCTGTGTACGTTACATTTCCCTTATGTATTTAAACAGGTCGACTAAGTTGCCTAGTCGACGCCGTAAAAACGAACCGTCCATAATGGAAAGGCGTAAGACTGTAGGCAACTTATTTAACGTTACTGTTTTGTAGTATGATCGGCACCATTTCCTTATTATTTTTTCTTTCATTTCTTTTCTCTCCTTCGAAAGAAACTAGCGAAACGATATAGTCTATTCAATTACGGAGAAAAATAAAAAGCTGAAAATTAGCTAGCTTTTTAATCAGTTCATTCGTATAAATGTAGTGTTTATATCGACACGATGAGGGTATTTTTCCGGTATTAAGTTACCCGCCTGTATATTCTTTTCGGTGCAATTGATTATAAAAGAAGGTTATTTTTTCGTCGAATGGAATCCAATGCAAGATAACGAAACAAGAACACAAATGGAAATTTCTAGATTGCCTATGAGAACTTGAAAGAAAGAAAAGAAATTGATTGGAAAATCTACTCAATTATGTAGGTTTTACTTTGGCAGTTAGTGCAGATGTCGGCTCCGAACTGAAAAAATTTTCAATTTTTTTCATTTTTGTATATTATTATTTTATCTTCATTTTTTGGAAATATTTTTGTGCAATTATTTCATTGCATGATTTTTTTTCTGTCGTAAAATCTTCAAAAATTGTGTGTTGAAATTAAAAAAAAAATTATTTATACTTTTCATTGCTTGCCATACGCTATGAAGCGTGTTGATTCTCAAAATATGTAAATGTGTGTGGGTGTTTTGTGGGTGTTTTTTTTTTTTAATTAATCAATAATAATTTCAAAACTTATTTGGTAATTTTTCAAGCTGAGTAAAATACGTATATTTTTTCACTATTTAAAAAATATTTCTCATTTTTATTCTGCAGATTTTTTCATTTATTTATTGATTTATTTCCGTGTTTTATATATGGCCGGGGACAGCCAAAATTAGCAAGGGGGCAAAAATAATTTTCGATGTATCTATTTCGATTTTTTAGTAAACTTTAAAGCCCTTCCCCCTGCTTGAATACGCGATTGCTTTGATGACTCGTGAGTGAAGACTAAATCAATTTTTTCAGTTAGAACGATGTATATTTAAATTTTTTTGTAATTTTTAGAATAAAACAAAATATTATGCTGGATTTTTTTTTTTTATTTCACTCCGCATTATTTTTTTGCGAATTTTCAATTTTTTTTTCTCGAGGAATTAAGAGAAGAAAAAAATAAATTTTCTTACAATTCTTTCAGTGCTATGTTCTATGAAATCTTTTTTCTATAAATTCAACTGTTACGTATAACGACATCGGCATGCGTTTGGTTGGCTGAAGTGAATAAAATTCGATATTTCTAGGCTTCCACAAAAACCCAACATATTTCCCATTTAGAACTTCCGGATTTTTGAAAACGACCGGAATCGAAAATCACGCTGTGTATTTTTTCCTTAAACGGAATCACGTTTATCGTCGAGTGAAACATTAATAGGTGAAAGAACGACTAAGAGAAAATCGCGGCCGGCTAATCACCGCGTTTATTTTTCCAGAGTTACCATCGATACCAGTAATTTCCATGGATTCCGGGAACGAATTATCTCATAGTGCTGGACCATACCACGAAGAAGAAACACTAGACCTCAGTTGTACCGTAGATGGAGGTAAAAACTAAATATCCTATCTTCCAGCGAAATTTCCGGCGTTCAATTACAAAAATCTAATTCTACGCAGGTAAACCGACACCCATCGTTTCGTGGTGGATAAACGACCAACAACTGCACGGAATTGTGAAAGAAAGCGATTCCAGAATAATTAATCATCTAGTCGTTCCTTCTATTCCTCGTGATTTCAACGAAAAATCGCTCATTTGCCAAGCAACCGTAGATGGCGTTTCTAAACCTCTCAAGAAAATCGTTCATTTGGATGTTTACGGTTGGTAGTATTCATTTAAATATTGACCACTCGAGATTATACCACTTGAAATTAAATATAGTACGAGTACGCCGTAACGTCTCGAGTGTTCTACGAAGAATCGAAATTTCGCTGTACCATCGCCGATAAGTAGTATGAAATGGTGCGGCGTTGCGGCCTTGCGTATACACAATACCTTTTATAATACGGCACGCTGATCAAACCGAGTCGTAAATTTAGCTTAAATGTTCGCCGCTATACCATACTATACGCGGTTTCGATTTCACATAAAATAACTTCGACAATAAAATGTAAAAGCCGTTATACACTTTGTCACCTCTTCGTGTGCGATACGGTCGCCTCGTTCGGTATTTTTACGTATACGGATTGTGTATTGTCGCAGCATCCATTCAAATACGTTAAATATTATATTTTATTGCGAACGCGATAAAAACTCATAAACCATAATTGGCTCGCGATTCGACATTTTGTTTTACGACGCAACGTTCTCTTCTCTTATTGAAAAATCATCGTTCGATGATAGCTTTTATCGACGTGCCTACAGCCTATGCTGTTGTGTTTGCTTTTCCTATATACCTTACTAGTATGGCGGAAGAAATCAATTCTCGTTCGGTTGGTATTTAATTTAAAGAATCATTTCTCGCTCCCTTTTACGCGAACATTTTTCGTCTGGTTATCTAATAACTTCTTTGTCGTCTATTGTTTTTATTTTGGCTTTTGTTTCGTACCGTTTCACTCGTTCGATTTTTTCCTTTTCGTTTAGTAAGTGAAGAGCGGAAACGAGTATAACAATGTTTTCGCAGTTGTAAGTTAGTGACGTTTTAATTAATGAAATGTTTTTTCCTTCTCGTTCGGGAAATCTCGAGAAAAAGGGAGTTTTTATATCACTTCCAGTATAGTATTTCCTTCTTGTATAAGCTTTCTATTGACAGAACGCAGATGACACGATATCCGAGTACCAGCGAAGCGACAAAAGTACACGCCACACTTGTGCTTTCGCCTCGCTTCATTTACAAATCATCCGTAACGTGATTGCGCTCCTGACGTCAATCTTCGTCTCTCCGATTACCTTACACTGAGAAATCAAAAACGCTCGACCGCCAGCAGCACGCGTTTGAGCTTAAAAAACACACAACGCGAAATTACCGCGCTCGCGTTCACCGAAATTTTACGACAAGCATCTTAATTAAATGTATAACCGAGAGACAAACGATTGTTATATGAAAAACAACTTTATAACCGTTACGATGTTGGCTTTCTTATCAAAGTTACAGCTTCAGTTAATAACAAAACGTTACCGCATTTCCCATCTACGTGCTTTCGTATACAAAAATCTTTTTGCTGTTGCGTCTCCGTATCTATCTCATTCGCTTCCTTCGACTCACTTTGTGCGCGCCAATCTAATTTCTTAAGCCAACAGTTTAGACTTAAGCGCGCTGATAATATCGTATTTCGCTCGCGCCTTTTTCATTCGCCCGCAATTTTGGGCGCCGTATGAAGCAATGTGTTTGTCGGGTACATTAGCCTGGTCCCCTTTAATCGATGAATAATATCGATGAAGATGTGGTCGAATATGCTCGAGAAAGGGAGCGATTATAAAAGAGATTTGAATAGCACAGCGTAGAAGAGATGAAAAAATATTTCTACGTTAGATGTAGTTTGATATCACTTTTCCATTTATAATCACATCTTTGTGTTTATTAGTGATTTATGCCCTTCTTTTATGAATTTCTTGTGCAATGTTACTTCAAGTTCTTCCTGCCTATCTATAGTATCCCCATCCCGTAGTCATGGGTACTATGCCGCCAGGAGAGGTGCTTTCATGTTTTCAGTCATAGAACGCGAACGCGAAGTCGTAGCGCATTACGGTTGACACTATATGAGAAATGATAAAAATTCCAAAGTCATCAATTTTGACCTAATGTCCAAATAGTCGCTGTATCTCTGTAAATAAAATCAACAATGTGGGACCTTACTAGATGCACGTACACAATTGTACATTGAAAACATACGATGAAATTTCATCATTCAGAATCATGTCTAGTTTCGTCTATCTATAGAGTTGTTATAGTAACTGGTCTGGGTTCTGATTGGTCATATGTTACGCGCGTAATGACCAATAATAAGACTAGAATGTGATAAAATGTAGGTAGTTTCATTTCTACCTTCCTAAATAATATCGTTCAATTTTCAGTAAATGACTGAAATTCGTTTGTGATTTGAATCATCAGCTGATTTGTGTTTTTATTTTAAGAGTTAGTCGAGATAATTTAGCACATTCTAACTTGCTGATTGGTTGTTACATACGTGACGTATGACCAATTAGAACATAGACCTGTCATTATAAAATCAGTGTTGTAGGAACAAACCCAAGAACGAGAACGAAGAACAACAAGAACAGAGAATTTTCATTGTTCCTGAGGAACAGAACCAAGAACGAGAACATAAAACTGATATGTATGAAGAACAAAGAACAGAACGAGAACAGAATATTTTCAAACTGAAAGATCAAAGAACGAAACGAGAACCAACTAATGTAAAATGGTGAAAGAACGAGAACAAAAACAAGAACGGATGAAATTTTGTGTTGTTCTTTGTTCTTTTGAAAGTTAATGATTTATCACAAAATTAATAGATATCATGAGGGGAAAGAGAAAGTAAAAAACTTCTAAAAGCGGACAAATGCTCCGTATACCCATATAAATCCTTTTTTTTTTTTTAATTTATTTATTAATTAGCTTCAATTAATTAATTTTCAATTTCAACAATAATATAAACTGTAAACATGTTATCAAAAAAAAGAAAGAACAAAAGAAATTTTAAAGAAAAAGTTGAAGAACGAGAACAGAACGAAGAACGAACAAGAACGAGAACATAAAGGATTGAAAGAACAAAGAACAGAACGAGAACAACATTGTAAAGAATTAAAAGAACGAAGAACGGAACGAGAAGAGTTGAAACATTGAGAATAAGAACGAGTTAGGAACAGGATCAAATGACTGGGTCTTTCCAGGAACAAGAACAGGAACAAGAACAGACATATGTTCGTTCCTACAACACTGTTATAAATACTCTATTCATGAACAAGTTCGTCTAAATATGATTATATTTCTTCATAACTACATTTGTTAAAACCTGACCTCAAGAATTTATAATTTTCACTTGTCCCACAACTATTATGACTAATTCATGACCATTTGCTCATCTATAGATAGGATAGTCTATCCATAAACCAGTAATATTCATCTACAATTGAATTTCGTCATCTGTGGTTATGAATAACTTCATCTATCCATTGATGGACAAGTATGACTAATGATTATGTTTCTCTACGATAACTACAGTTTATTAAAATCTATTTGCTAGAATTTCATAGTTTTCAATTGCTCTATAACTATTTTGACCCATTCATGACTGTTAACTCATTCATAAATATGGTAGTTTATCCATAAATCGACAATGTTCATATCTACATTGAATTTCATCATCTGTAGTTATGTACATATGACTTCATCTATCTATTGATTGACTAGTTTGCCTACAAATTATGTTTCTCTATGACTACGATTTGTTAAAACTTGATTGCAAAAATTTTATAGCTTTCAATCGTTCTATAACTATTTTGATCGATTCATAGCTTAGCTCATTCATAGATATGTTAGTCTATCCATAAATCAATAACAATCATCTTCAAATGAATTCGGTCATCTGTGGTTATGCGTGACTTTATCTATCTATTGATTGACTAGTTTGTCTGCAAGTTATATTTCTCTATGACTACGATTTGTTAAAATCTACTTGCAAGAATGTTATAGCTTTTAGTCGCTTTATAATTATTTTGGCCAGTTCATGACTATTAGCTCATTAATATATATGGTAGTCTATCTATAAATCCATCATATTCACAGTTGAAATTAGTTATCTATGGATGTTGATAAATAAGTTTAACTACAATTATGTTTCTCAAAGGCTCAGCATTTTGTATTGAAGATGTTGGAACTGCTGGCTCGGGAACATTTCTTGCTGCTTTTTCTGACAACAGCAGATATGCAAATAATGTGCTCGTCATAAAATTAATGTTTATTCTGATTTTGTTTATATTTCTTATTAATTTTTTCTTGATATTTTTCGATGTATTTCCTTCGTGAACTCAACTTATCTGTCTATCATACGGTGTCAAAACTAAAAGCATAAATTTCGTGTTTAATGATTAATATTTTTAGACTAGGTAATTTATTTTGTAATTATTATGATTGTACGTTTGATTAAATTCCATCAGGATTTGTTATTGAAATAAAGTGTAACTTATGTTATCATATTTTATTTGATCATTTGGTCTTTTCCGTTAATATTTGTACCACAATCCCTGGAGCGAGTCAGTTAGTCCTACAGTTAAGAGAAAAAGTGATTATGATTCTACATGATATCCATCCATAATCAAATTTTGTCATTTTTGGTTTTGTATGACCTCGTCTTCGCCTGTCTTTATTGACAAGTTCATCTATCCACAGTCATATTTTACTATAAGGTTCATCTAGAATCTCAACATCGTAGTTGGACAGTTTTTAGCCACTCCATAACTGTCATTACTGCTTCATGATTGTATTAGTCTATCTATATGAATGTAATAATCGATACATAAGTATACTGTGTCTATCTATAGTACATTTCTCAATCCATTATCACATATATGTAGCTTTGTCTATTTTGACTTTAGTTGTTTAAATGGTTTCCAAACTCTTTATGACTATTGCAACGAATTCATGATTGTATTAGTCTACCCATGAACCTACAATATCAAACTATAAATAATGAATTTCTTGATATGTGATCAAGTATGACCTCATCTGTTCATTTATGGATGCTTTGATCTAACCTCAACTATATGTTTTCTCAAAACTAGGTTCATCTCTTTGACTATACAGTATATGGACCGCTCGAACTCCAGTTAGCGCAACATTATGATATTCAGCCAATATAAATGAAGGTCGCAATTCCAAAAATGAGTCTGCGCATGCATGAACTGACGTTCCTTATCTGAAACGCCTTCCGCTTTCGTCCCGCTTTACTCTGCCTTTCTTCCTTACAGGGAAACACAACGTTTCGTGTATGACACAATTGTGATGCGCAGATGCGTTTTTGAAAATGCGACCTCCATTTAGTTGCGTTATATCGGCTGACTACGTTTCTATAGTTCGAGCGGTCCATATACTATATAGTCAAAGGTTCATCTACAATGTCTCCGGTGCTGTTGCATAGTTTTTAGTCACTTTATGACTATTGTTGCTGATTTATAATTGCATTAGCCTATCCAGGAACTTGAAAAATCCATCTATAGTTGAATTTTGTCATTTATAGTCAAGTTTAGGCTCGCCGTTCTATTCATTGACATGCTTCAACCGTGTTCATCTATAATTAAGTTCATCTAAAACATTAACTATGGCAGTTGAACCTCTATGACTATTGTGACCGATTAATAATTGTGTTAATTCATCCATGAATGTATTAACTATCCATAACTATTCAGTGTCCATTTATAATTACATTTTTTCACCCATAATCATAAATATAGATAATTTTGTCATAATGATTTCCAGTCACTTCATGACTGTTATAACTTAGTTATAATTGCATTAGTTTATTTATGAGTGTGTTAGTTTATGTATGCCCACATTAATTGTTATTCTGTTCATAATACCTATGTATTATGAAAATTACATACATGGCCGTATTACTTTATTTATAATTTTGATAATTTATCGGTGAATATGGTGTTTATCTATGATTGCATATTATTCATTATATGAGAACTCGCGTCTTTCCACTATCTCTTTATCTATTAAATGTTTTTAGGCCATAGGGATTCAAAGTTTATTAGCGAATTTTTCATACGCTCCGCAGTCCAACATCTAGGTCTATTTGTGAATGTTCATCTCTAGTTCTCTACTCTTTCAAGTTTCAGAGTTTCTTTCTCGGTAAAACATGCAAACTTGTACCTTGGAAAGGATGCAAATGTAATTAATTATACTTCATGAAATCGCTCGAAATCAAATTTAACGAATTCATCGCTCAGTATTCCCGCAGCCATGATGAAAAAGATGTTATTTCTATTCAGCTCTTTTCAACGCACATTTAAAACCCTTCAGTCGACTCTCACGTATCAAAAAATTCGCCCCAAAGGCATTGCCGTGCCATCGTATAACAATATAAAGTTAGGCACGCGGCGTTTTTAGACGCGACGCGGCGACACAGAGGACGAGCTAAATATCACCTACACGTTAGAGTAACGTTCGACAATAGACATTAACGAGGCGGGGATTTACGTAAAATAAACATATTGACTTTTTAAAAAGGTGACCCTTTTCGAAAACACGGCTGTAGTTGACTTTTACAACGTCGAAACGCGTGTTTTGGCAGTTTTTGTAAAAATATAAAAAATCCCACGGTTCTCCAATCGAGGTAGTCATCAAAATTACATAAATTAAAAACGTTAAAAAACCCCGCTTCGCGTCCCAATCGACGGTTTATTAGTTCGCGGATATATAACGATTATAGTCGATAACGGTGCGAAAAGAAAAAAAATGAGTCGTCAAAGCACAACGACACGTTATAGGAAGAGCGAGGCAAAAAAGAGGGCAATTAACCGGCTTTAAAATATAAAAACACGTGTACGCGTACTAAAAGCTCGCAAAGCTCTTAATTCATTTTACCCTCGAAAACAAAAAGATCGACGTGATGGCGAGAGATGAACAAAACGAGTTGCTCTTTCGTCGCTCGTTTCGACGTACACGTCAAAAATTACTACTCGATAATTATTCGCCGGAGTTAATGCGTTAAGACGATGTAAATTTAATGCGCACCTTTGTTCTGTTTCAGTAAGACCATTAGCCGTTTCAATGCTCAACGGTAATAACATCTTGAAAGACGGAGAATCGTTTTCATTTTTATGCGAATGCTTCGGATCCAATCCGCCGGCTAAAATTTCGTGGTTATTGGACGGAGAGGATATTCGATCGTCAGCTACTACGGTATATCTATTTTAGTCTTCGTTGATTGAAAAATATCTTCGAATGGTGAATATATATGTTCGAACTAAGTCTGAACGAAAAATAATGCAAACTGCAACCCCCTACATTCGAACATCCTCTAAACTTTCTATTCACCGATGAAACCATTATATACGTGAAATTTAATTTTTACCCGTCCAACTCAACCAACACAGAGGAAAATGAAAGCAACTAAAGGCTCAGGCGAAAACAATTACTTATTTGATAGTCCGTTAGCGACCTTATTACGCCAAAAGGTCGGCATATCGACAACAGCTTCAATATTAATTTATAAGATGTTATTTTCAACCGCTCACCAACACCGGTCCCCGCGGCCAGGGTAGGTTGTACGATGCATTTTGTAAAGACGGCTTATCTAATATTCTCGCACCGCAGACGTTGTATTTTATTCGCCGCGCAGCGGCTTATTAAGTCGGGTTTCTATAGACCTTTATATTTATTCCACAGGCGATGCATAATAAGAATAAGACCACGAGTAAATTAACAATTAGAGCAGATTCAACATTTAACGGTAAAGCGCTTTTTTGCCGATGCGAAAACGTCGAATTTTAACATTGGACGGAGAGGATATTCGATCGTCAGCTACTACGGTATATCTATTTTAGTCTTCGTTGATTGAAAAATATCTTCGAATGGTGAATATATATGTTCGAACTAAGTCTGAACGAAAAATAATGCAAACTGCAACCCCCTACATTCGAACATCCTCTAAACTTTCTATTCACCGATGAAACCATTATATACGTGAAATTTAATTTTTACCCGTCCAACTCAACCAACACAGAGGAAAATGAAAGCAACTAAAGGCTCAGGCGAAAACAATTACTTATTTGATAGTCCGTTAGCGACCTTATTACGCCAAAAGGTCGGCATATCGACAACAGCTTCAATATTAATTTATAAGATGTTATTTTCAACCGCTCACCAACACCGGTCCCCGCGGCCAGGGTAGGTTGTACGATGCATTTTGTAAAGACGGCTTATCTAATATTCTCGCACCGCAGACGTTGTATTTTATTCGCCGCGCAGCGGCTTATTAAGTCGGGTTTCTATAGACCTTTATATTTATTCCACAGGCGATGCATAATAAGAATAAGACCACGAGTAAATTAACAATTAGAGCAGATTCAACATTTAACGGTAAAGCGCTTTTTTGCCGATGCGAAAACGTCGAATTTCCGCAATATCATTTGGAAGATAAGAAAATTTTACAAGTACATTGTGAGTATTTATGTACCTATGTTCGATTGAACCAGTAGGTGTTTTCTTGCGAATTGATATAAAGACAAAATTTTTTCTTTCATATATACTTAAGAAGTACATAGAAAAAAAAATATTCAAATTAAAAGTTCCTATTTTATTTTTCTCTTTGATACCCTCTTTTTTAATTCAAGGAATTTCTTATGAGTTTTCATCTGAATACAACCACTACTACAGCGAATCGTACTGAAATCTTTTTAAATATTTCTAAAGCCTAACTTCAATAATTATCTAGAATTAAAAGCTGCTTATAAGTCATCTTTCGGGTCTTTTTGAAAATCACTCATTATACTTTATATCAGAGGAGTTATTAATTTGTTTTCAATAAAAAAAAAAACGACTTTTCAATGTATATTTTAAGATGTTTGTTTCAAAAGGGTAATGACACGGTATAAGTTTAAGTTTTTTTTTTTTTTTTTAATTACAGACCGTCCTGTTTCAAATATCATTTTAAGATCAGCGTATCATTTTAATAAGGTTAAGGAAGGTGATAATGTAACGCTCGAATGTTCCGTTAATGCTAATCCTCCAGTTACCGCGATTACATGGTATCATAATGTGAGTATAATTATAATATTAAACGATAGATATTATCAGTTTTTATAGAGCTTTGCAGTGGTGGATCTAACACTTGGCAAAATGGCATTAGCCAACTATAGGCTACGAAGGAAACGGGCTCTCGAGGCCTCATGAGGGTTCATTTTCTGGTGACAGAATGTTTATAATTTTATTTCAAGAGCGGCGTAATTCTGCTTATAAGCAATTCTTGAGTAGGTATTCATAAAAGTATAATCTATTACGCGATGTAGGTAATTTCTTCATCTACAAGAAGTATACGTCTAGTACATATAGCAATAGCAAAATTCAAAAGTTGGTTGATAATTAGTAAATGGTCAATGAAAGTACTTCACGTTACCCAGTATCAATTCATTTTATGAATATTTACATACATTGCACGTCGATTTTTTCTAGTTGAACATTCTGAGGGAGCGATTTCGGAGTCTATTTTCAAATTTCAAATGGTATAGCGATGAATATGTATGCTTATAACTTACGCGAATTCGGATGCATTATTATACCATTTGAAACTTGAAAACATTGTTATCTAAAAATGTATGCGAATAATCAGATTTAAGTAACTGTTTGTTTCAAGTTTTTTCCTCCACAAAAAGTAAAAGATTAAAAATTTTCAAATTTCATTTAATCTTTGTTATCACAGTAGATAGGTAGGTAACTAGGTGTATGTATTTCGTCCCATGTATTATATACAATATTCTATATTCCGTATGTAAATTTTTTCTCCTCAAAATCAATATACTCTGAGTCCAGGAAAAAAGTAGCAGAAGTGCTGATTTTTTTTAAAGTTTTTATTATGTTAATTTTTTTTTAATGTGTTGGTTTTTTTGTACTAATTTTTGTGTTTATATTCAAAAGTAAACTCTCATTTTTTTTAAGGAATAAAAATGAGTAGAATGAGTGCAAAATTGTGATTTTATTATTTAAAAATACTAGTACCTCCTCGCCCTTTCGGGCCTTGCAATAAAAATTAAATGAAGAAAAAAAAGTTATTTTATCAGACAAGTATTGCTACATTCCAATCTGCACAACCCAATATTCTTACTTCTTACCCCCTCCAAAAGTTCTTCCTTTCAGGATGGGTTTGCCCCTTTATACCTTTGTATACCTGTCATTTTAAACAATTTTATGACTTTACCCTTACACATGTACAAGGCTTTATTAAAATTTACAACCTTTTATTCCTTTATATACCTGCTATTCAAAACAAGGATGCAAGCCCATCTCAAAACCGATTTCATTTTGATTTTACTAAACAATTTTACAACTTTACCCTTGCCCTTGCCCATGTACAAAGCTTTTATTAAAATTTATCCCCTTTTTTTCTTTTGTATACCTGTTATCCTTTATATACATTTTTTATCTGCTTTTCAAAACAAGGATGCGCGCTCATCTCAAAACCGATTTTATTTAGATCTTAATATACAGAGAGATATATAGAGAGAAAAGCTCTCATCATTTTTTATGAGTACTTTTGTCGATTTTTTCAACTAGATCAGCCACTGGGGCTTTGGTAATATTGCATTAGAAATTCAATATGTTGACTCAACCGAGAAAGTTCGTATCAGAAGACTGAAAGCAAATTTCGCTCCATCATTAAAGAATGGTTGACGATTATGCTTGAAAGCAATGGTTTTCGACGTTCATAATTTTTATTTATTTTTTAATGCATACATAGCAGCTCAGCTAGTTGCTAGTTTGAGATGGAAAGGTCTGAGGAGAGAATCTTCATTACATCGCAAACCATTTGTAGTTGATTGGTCATTGCCCAATTTTTCCACATGAATAAATATGCATACTTACTTATATTATTACCACTTCGTAGTGTTAAGAACCCGACGAGTATGTATGAAAATCACTGAAAATTTATTGAGAGAGTGTTTATGTAAATGCGCAAAAAAACTTTTGAATGTTTAATTCACCTCGAAATGACGCCTCACTTAAATTTTTGAGAGGCTAAAATGAGAGGTAATGATTTAGAATTTTCGATTTTAATTTCATGTGAAAGTGTAAGTCAAAGACATTAGAAAATCCATATTTCAGCCGTAAAAGTACATTTGGAGATAAGTTAGAGCAAAAAACAGGTTTCTGAGAAGGTTTTGGGTCATAAAATTTCTTGAATCATCTTATTTCCTCACCACATCGACCTGAAAAAGTCAAACTTCGTATGTGGAGTTAGTTGGGGATCAGAATATGACCCTTCAAATTTGAGTCAAAATGGATTCAAAATGGTGGATGCCTAAATTTGAGGAAAGCTTGAATAACCTCAAATGATACAGATTTGATAAATGTGTACTCGTATGATTGCTAGTGATGAGAAGTATGCTGTATGCCAATTCTACCTTCACACGTGTTTTTGGAGGGGTAGGAGGAGACGTCATTGTCCTCAAACTTAGGTGGGGGTAAACGAATGACCGAAAATTTTTGATTACGATATCATATTTATGAAAAAGTGAACTCGAGTAACTAAGATAATTTAATTTTAGCCTTACAAGTGAATATGGCAGAGGGTTCGAGCACAAAACTATTTTTGGCGGGGAAATAATGGTAAGAAATTTTATGAATGTTTCATATCTCCTTACTAAATTGACCTGGAAAGATCAAACTTTATGTGTGAGGTTAATTGAGAATCAGAGTATGACCCCTCGAATTATGGTCAAAATTAATTAAAAATTGATTGAAAAACACGAGTAGTCAAATTTTAAGGTAAAATTAAGAAGCCTCGAATACTTAGCATTTGAAAAAAAATATAGGTAGATTTTTCTAATTCTTGGGAACAAAAAATACTGCATACTAAATGTTAAAAACTTGAAAAATTAATTTTATTGTCACACCAATATTGCAATATAATTACAAATTTCCAAGCTGCTGAAAAACCTAAAAATATTATTGAAGTAGAAATGAAACAAATGTCCAAAAATAACAATTTGGCAATTTAGAAAATTCTAGTCACTACTGCATCGTTAAAATAGGTTAGTTTTCTTTTCAATGGCGATAAATAATTGCCGGTTTTATAGTATTAAATATTCGACCGAAATAAACAGTTTTGTCAAATTGTTCATTTCGGCGTACCCAAAAGTAAGCCTTACCTGACACTTTCGAAGTTGCAGGTAGGCAAAAACCAACTTCTCAATCTTCAACTGTCCGCCCTACCAGCTCAATTTACAACTCATTAAGATATCAGCGATATAATTTACACCGCCATTAACACCATTATGCTCGCTCAGATCCTCAGTTTCGACCTCAAACAAAAAAAATCCCAGTTAATACCCGAGCAAATGGCGCTCTAGCGAGGAATCGTGCACGCGATTCTTTTCACTGTTACGTAATACTATCATTTAAATTCGACCGAGTGTCAAAAAAATCTACAACTACGCGTGACCCAAGAAAAGGGAATAATTTCAACCTCTATCGCGATACGAAAGGAATACGGCTAGGGTTTCGATTAATGGTTAATATAAAAAATTCTATTACGACGCGTCCATTCGCGTCGAGCCGAGCAATATTTTTATTTCATTTAAAACATCATCATAACTTTGAAAATTTATGAACGGTAAAATACGACCGGCTCCTGATAATTTTACATTTTTAAGAACCCTTCTTCGCCGAATTACTATTATTACCGTAATAAAATTCTTTGTTTTTTCTAAAAAAGAAATATCTCGCTATAAAAGCTCACTTTTGACCTTTAGCGAAAAAAATACATTTTTTGTTATTTTCATAATAGCTAGGTTTACGAGACTGTCCGCGTTACCGTATTTGGCGAGCCGACCGAATGGAATTGTTGAGCCGTCGTGATTAGTAGCTCGACGAGGAAAAAATGAAAAGGAAAAGTGTACTTTCGTGGTACAGATTATTTTACAAAATTCACTTCTTCTAGTCGCAAAAAATGACTACAAAGTACGAAGTTAAATCGTTGTCTTCATTACCATAAAAGTAAAAAAAGAAAACACAAGGAAACCAATTTCAAAATTTTGTTTCAAAAGAGGTTCCGTTTTTTAGCTTTCTTACTCCAGTCAGGTTATAAATCTCGCATAAACGAGGAAATAAATTTATATGAAGAAGAGCGCGAAGGAGAAAAAAAACCGCGAATAAAAAGTTATTTAACATAATAAAATTATAGAAAAAATTTAATTCAGCGAAGGCTCGCAGGCGTGAAATTAAAATTTTTCAAGCGAATTAAAAGAACGTTTATGTAGTACAAAATATGTTTTTTCTTTTCCACTTTTCCATCCGAGTGTATTTTCTTTTATCATATATTATTTCACAACGTCGCTATACAAATTAACGCGTGTACGCGTTTCCTTTTAATTAAACGAATAATATTCACCGTATAGCATACGCCACCATTCGGGCTCGGGTTTTGCTCTTCGTTCTTTGTATTCTTAAAATTCGATAACACTTTTGCTGCTCCATTCACACCGTCGACCAATGAACGTGTGTGAAATTATCGCCTACAATCTTTCGTTACTTTTCCTCCATAGTGCTCTACGTTTCGAAGATGGAAACAAAGATCATTATCTAATTGAAAGTAGCGTACACGGTGTGCGCCTTGAGCAAAGGCGGAAATTTCTTTATAATGAGGTCTCGTGTGTTTGCGTGATGCGTATATGTAAAAGCGAATTTGAATTGAAGTATGAATTAGTTGCTTTTTGGCTGAGTTTTTAACCTAGAAACAACAGCCGTTACAGTCTACCTGATTTGAGAACTGTGGTCAGGGGGAGAGAGGGATCTACGAATCTTTGCGTTTCAGACCATTTGTAATCATTTGACGAATGTCTAATTTTTTTGGTATATATATACATATATATATATAGTGATCTATGGTCAAAGTGGCATCAGTTTGCACATTCCTCAGAAGTGCATCTAATGTCACATTAACGACACCACAATGGCGAACGGAATGTATAATATCATAGGTTTTCTTAGAAACAAATTTTTAAAATGATGCCACTTTACCTGTAAACATCAAAAAAATGAGGCTACTACGACCGTAGACCGAAAAAAAAATTTTTTTGTATGAAAAATAGAATATTAGTGGTAAAGTGGCATCACCCAAATAACCACACCAGTGACATCATGACACAAAGCTGAATCGATGAGCAATGTGATGGTAAAGTGGCATCAAAAAAAAGATGCCACTTTGTAAAAAAGATGCCACTTTACCTGTAGACGACGAAAAATGATGCCACTTTATCCATAGATAAATATATATATATATATATATCTGTACCATGTGTCCGACTGAACCCCATATAATCCAAGGACCAAATACCCTTTTATAATAGTTCAAAGTACTCATGTTACATCGCTGGCTATAGAAATCAGTGTAAGCAACATATTATACTTATTTGACTATTCTTTAGAAGGGAATTTGACGCTTTGCTTGTATGGGATTCCATCGGACACAGGGTATATATATATATATTTGCTGAAAATTTGGTGAGAAATTTATTTCAAACATGCAAATAAGGTACTTTTTTCTTTTTTCTGATACATCTCAAAATGGCGAATTACTCAAATTTTGAAGGGAACTGGAGAAGGGGTAAAGTGCTCAATTTTTTTTATTTCGTATAAAAGATTAAGTCACGGACACCATTATATCCAAATTTCAGCTTCCTAAGCGCATTTAGGGAAGTTTGATGTAAAAAACTGCTTTTTGAGTAAGTTTTAAGTAATGAAATTTCTTGAATCTTCCATATGTGATCACAAAATCAAGCTAGAAAGGTCAAACTTTATGTGTAAAGTTAGTTGGTGACCGAAATATGACTTTTTGAATTTGGGTCCGAATGGAACCAAAATGGCGGATTATCAAAACTTGAGTACAACTTGAGGAACCTCAAATTAGTAAAAATGTAACTAATATGAGCTCATATGATTATTAGGAATAAGAATTATAATATATATCCAATTCATCTCCATACATGATATTGGAGGGGAGAGGGGGGAGGGTTATCGATCTCAAAATGCGGTCGTGGTGGTGGTGGGGGGGGTGCATAAGATATGAAATTTTTTTAATAGGTGTCATGTGATAAAATGAGCCCCACTGACTAACCTATTTTATTTTATCTTCTTAAGTGTATTTGGAGAGAAGTTAGACCAAAACACTGCTTTTGAGGGGAAATTGCTACAAGAAATTACGTGAATCTTCCATATCTCCTCACCAAATCAACATAAAAAGGTCAAATTTTGTATGTAGGGTAAGTTGATGGCCAGAATATGACCTTAAATTTGTTCCAAAATGTTGGATCGTAGAAATTTGAGGATAATTTGAGGAGCCTCAAGTAGTTATAATTTGAAAAATATGTGTTCATATGATTATTGTATGGCGAGAAATACTAAATTTTTTCTAAATTTAACTTCTTAAGTGGTGTTGGAAGGGATAGAGTGGAGGCAGTGCCGATCTTAGAATAACTGCGTGGGGAGCTCAGTTCCAAAAAGTCAAGTGGGAAAGATAGTGAATTGCTTAAATTACCAAAAAGTTGATTTAAACATCTGAAAAAAAGAAGCTCTGGATGGGTTAGACCCCCAAAAGCTCCCCTAAAACGGGCTACGGGTAGGGGTTGTTAGACTTGGTATCCGGTGTGGCCTATAGACATGAACGGGTCAGTAATGTTATTTGTAAACCTGAACAAGCTAAAAAACTCTGCTCCGGTAGTGCGGCCTGACTGCTCACGTTTTTTTTATTATATTATCATTATTATTATTTTGAAAGACAACCAGTTTGTTTTACATGTTGTATTTTTTAATATGTCATTTTTGGTTCACTAGTTGGGTAGAGTGTATTTTTTTATGCTTCTATAATCATAATACCATATTTCACACATCCTTTCCTACCTTAGAAAAAATATTTTTAAAGTGAAAAATTTTTTTCAGTCATTTACAGCTTCTTCAGGGTTATTCAGCTAGAGTGTATGATGAGATTAGAATTATAGCATACAAAAAATTGAAAAAATTCTACGTAAATAGGGCATTTTTTAAATTAGTTTTTAATAAATAAAAAAAATATGAATAAAATAGTAAATAATGAATAAATAATTTTTTAAACACACTTTTTTTTACACTTCCTTCATTATATGTATAATTATCCTCAACTATTCTTTCCAATGGCATGTTTTTTCATCAGCAATATTATTTCTTTATCTACCCATAGATGAACGATACATAGATAGCCTACGGTACGTTGAATTTTTATCACTCTAAAACTGCAGCTGGAATCGTTTTTTGCTAATATCTTGGAAACAATTCAAGATAGAGAGCTCGCAAATAGCTCATTTTAAAAAGGTTGTAATACAGAATGATTTAATTTTTTTTAAAATTTCTGTCGTCGATTTACTTTTGGAATTAATTTTGTAAAGCGATTTGTATTAGTTGGTCTCACTCTTTTTTTTTTTCTAAAAAGTTTTTAGGACAGCTTCACTTTTGAGTCGATGTTTTAGTTTTCTTACTTCTGATATTTTTCCTAACACTCTTCCTAAAAATTGTTGCTTTGATTCGTGTTCGATTGAAAGCAAAAAATAGGTATGTACCATTGTACCTAGAATATTCGTTTTTTTTTTTTTTTAGTAATATGTAAAAATATAAATTACAAGTTTCACGTTTTCGCAAAATTCACGAACGCACCTTGTTAAGGATTCTGGCGAACCTTGCATTTGCTCGTTAAAAAGAATAAAATATACGTTGATACGATACAGCGGAGCGGAAACGGTTACTACTATAACTAGTTATTACCATTTCAAGGAACACGATATGCAATTTGCGGTGCATTTAGGTAGAATAGATACGGTTAATTCGTGTTTACCAAAGGTTGTACCGCCGGGGAGGGATTCAGATAGGTAATCTTTTAGCGGTTGCTTTTTCATAAATTTGTTTTTACTCGACTATACGTAATTTAGAATACTAACGGTGGTCGTCATTTTACGCCAGACTGAATGACGTAAATAAAATTCGTTTTATTCCGTTCGCTGGGCCAGATGAAGGAAAATTCTCAGATCTCGAACTAATAAGGTCTCGAGTGCCGACGCGACTCATCATGTAGAGTGAAACGTACGAGTATCGTGTACAGCGACGATACGTAGAGCGAAATATTAATAAAACCTTCCGCTAGACTGCGTTCTTGCTATATATTTTTAAAAGCGTGAAATTTGATACCGTCATCGAAAATAAAAAGGGGGAAAAACCGTGACGGCGAAAATAATAAATAAAAAAAAGAAACATCTACACCGTGGAAAACGCGACAACCCAATTGCAGGAATTTTTTGTTTCTTCATCAAATTATTCATCTCATCTCGTCGTCGCGTGAATTCGCCTCTTAGGTGGGAAAAAATTTCGTCGGCGCGGTGGCGACGAGTAACACGAGTAGAATGAAAATTAGCCTAGTTCATTTGATCTTAGACTCCGATATGGTAGTCGGAATATTTAAACGCGGAGGCGCGTTCATCTCGCGTATACGTGGCGCAATTTTCGCGTTTTATTAGCGTGCCTCGATCCAATAACAAATAAATTCTATGAGACAGAACAAGAGTGAAAAGGAAATTCAAATTTCGGTTTCCGTTTTTGTAAATATAAATTTCACAAAAATATTTTAAAACAATCTTGCTAAACTACGAGTTACGAGTAATATTTAAGCGATATTTACGATGTTCGTAATGTTGCATTAACATGCAAAGTATAGTCTGCATATTGGTAATACTGATTATAGAAAACATTACCGCAGCGAGCTCGTTATTTTACACAATTTCTAACTTAATATCTATAATTTTACGAATACCGCCCGCGCTGTTCTTTTTTTTGGGAATCATTACAAATGAGGCAGCGTTGACCTCGTTATTGTTTGTTTAATTTTATTAAAGCGTAACTCGCGCCAACATATCCGCACGTTGTGAATTCCACCTCAATTATCCCACACTAGAAATACCCACGTAGCCACTCATTCCCTTCAAATGATACGTTACCCGAAAATAAAGCGATCGAGAAAATCGTGCGTACAATTTCACGCATTATATCAACACAAACCAGGTATTTTGCACCATTATAGCCGCCCTCATATAATGCTGTTAAATTTCGCCGTTTTCGAATTACGATCCGAAGTGAGACCGGTACCTTTTTCAAATCGTATTTTTAAGGGTAAATTGATTCTTTCTATAAAATTTAACGACGCAAGACGAAACTATACGTATATCGTCAACTCCAATAATACAACTCGATTGATGTTGGATCACCTGCTTGCTTCACTCAACCGTGTACATTCCTGTCGTAAAGTATTCTCAATGTATAGCAGATATGGGACCGTTTTGTTGCCTTGTGAGGACAATTTAGGCAATAAAGAATACCTAAGTGTATACATAATTTCATTTTACTTTTTCTGAAAGAGAGAGAAAAGAAATTACGAACGTTTTGTTATTTTGAAATACGCACTGTGGTAGGATGTATCGAAAATTTAGAAAGAAATAGATGAAATTTCATCAAATTTCATGATATTTTATCAAGACATTGATCAGATACATACAATTTAATGTAATCTTGCAGCGTTTCGCGCGCCAACTGCTTCTCGCAGATAAAATGGTGTGTGAACTAATACATAGGGAGTTGACCGTTCGGTAGTTAACAAACACCCAGCGCTTACATGTTCGTCATTTACGCGCTATATGTACGAGGATGCCTGCTGGATTCCATATTCAACGATATTTCGATGAAGGTATTTTACTACTTGGAGCCTGAAGTTGGTAAAAATGTAATTGACACGAAATAGGGTTGGGCACGAATACGAATCCAATTTTTGAGGATTCGTTATTCGGATTCAATTCATTTTTCCCGGATTCAATACTATGTGGAATCGAAGGATTTGAACCCTATCACGAATCCGGATTCGATTCATTTCGATGATTTGTCGGGAATCCATAAGTTGAAAGCTAAAAAAAATCGCTACTTCGAGTTCGAGTTTGCATTTGCAGTATCATTTACAGTGATGGGATATTGAGGGAAATTTCCCATATCCCGGGATTCTTTAAGTGAAAAGGGAAAGCAAGGGGAAAGCAAGGGAAAAAGGGAAATTATAGGAAATTTTGTCCATAAAAGGGAAAATTTAGGAAATATTGTATTTAGAGAGGGAAAAATGTGAGAAATTTTTTTATTGAGCAGAAACGCTGGAAAATTTGGATTTTACATTTTTTTTTTTCATGAATTGACTTGTCCATTCGGAGTGGCTGACATCTGGTGGCGAATGTAGGAACTGTTGAAAATAGATAGACGCTACAGTTGTCAAAAATATATTGTTGGACAGAGCATAAAATTCTCCATAAATAATTATACAATTAAAATTTCAAAAAATCCCTTTGTTTTTGTGTAAAATGTGAAAAATGAAAATGCTCCCATAAGAGCCAATGTATTTTTTTTTTAATGTTATTCTATTTTCAATTTTACGCTTGGTTTTTTTTTCGTAGTAACTGCAGTGTACTCTACACGTTCGTAGACAGGTCAATAATGTAATATATTAAATCTTTACAAAAAAAAATTAGAAGGAAAAAAGGGAAATTTCTGATTTTCTGTGGGGAATTGAGGGAAATTGCAGGTTGAAATATGGGAAAAACTGTGATTTGAATATCCCATCACTGATCATTTAGACATTCTTGACATCTGTGAAAAAGATTGAAAAAAATGAAACATTTCGTGGATTTGAATTTGTGATTCGAAAATTCGATTCGAATCCGCACAAATCTTTCTTCAGGATTTCGGATTCGATTAATTTTTTTTGAATTCTTTCCAACCCGGATACGAACTCATATGAATTCTGGGAATAAGAAGTATACTATATTCCCACTTCATCTCTATATATGATGTTGAAGGGAAGAGGGAAGGGTTATCAACCTCTAAATTTGATGAGGGTACATGAGAGATTGAAAAATTTTCATTATGGTGTCATACTTGGATCATATTATTCTTGAATGACCCAAGTGATAAAAACCTGTTTCCAACATGAATAAGTGACAAAACCCGAAAATGTAAACAAACAACAAACGTTGAAAAAGAAAATGTTATTTTCTTATATCAATTATTACAATTTTCTCAATTTTATGTTCTATTGGGGTTTAATTTGAAATATTGTATATCAAAATTAGTAATTATGTAAAACAATAATTATATGGTAAAAAAATGGTTGATCTGTTGTTGATTGATAATAATAAAAACAGTAATAAACTGCGTTTGTTTACATTTTCAGGATTTGCCACTTATTCGACTCGGGGCTGGTTTTAGGATCGCTGCTTGGAGAAGGGGGGGGGGGGTTCAATTCCATAAAGTCAATTGGAAAAAATAGTAAATTGTTTATATTACCAAAAAGTTTATTTAAACACATAAAAAAAAAGAAAAGAGAAGCTCTTGTGGGGGTTGGGCACCCAAACCATCCCCCTCTCTTAAAACCGGCTATGATTTGACTTATTCATGTAGGAGGAAAAAATTTAACATTAGGCTTATGGAACATAATGGGCCATCCAGGAGTATATGATCTAAGGTGTCATTTGATAAAATTAGTCCATGTGACTTAACTTATTCTGATTTTAGCTTCCCAAGTTAATTTGGAGCGAAGTTAGAGCAAAAAGGATTTTTGGAGGGAAAACTGTTACAGGAAATTTCATGAATCTTCCATATCTCTTCACCAAATGGACCTATAGAAAAGTTAAACTTCGTATGTGGACTGCATTACGCAACAATGTTCTAAGTGAAATGAGGCGCCATAAACTTTAACTACATCAAGTTTCTGATGTAATGTAAATCATAACAAAGCCAGTCAATCAAACTGAACAAATTTCGCTTGTTTGTCTTTGAAATTATTTAAATAACATGAATGATTTTATTCATTACCAGTTTTTCTCATTAAAAAACAAAAATAAGATCGATCAACAAGTCTATGGCGCCTCATTTCACTTAGAACATTGTTGCATAATGCAGTCCATGTATTAGGCATAGTTGATGACCAGAATATGACTTCTTGAAGGGTCAAAATAGATCCAAAATGCTGGATTGTAAATATTTGAGGATAATTTGACGAGCCTCAAGTAGCTATAATTTGAAAAATGTGACTTCGTATGATTACCCATGATAATAAATACTACATTTGTACAAAATTTAACTTCTTAAGATAGTGGTATTGGAAGAGATTTTTCAGACTTGGTTGTAATTGTGGTTTGTAGACATGAAACGATTACCAAGCTTGTTTGCGAATCTACACAAGCCTCAATTAAGAAACTCAGTTCCAGTAATGCGACATGGTTGCTTAAATTTTATTCAATATTTTTATCTTTAGGCTTTCTTATTTGAATTTTTGATTTTTTGTTGAAATTGTCAGGAAACCTGAATGAGGGAGGGGTGTTCAAATCCCTTTTCTGAACTAATTTTCAATTTTGTAAATGGTATAATTCTTCTATAATAACAGTGGTCCTGCAAATTCACACTAAAATAGATTTATTAAATTATTTTTTCAATACAATTTTTTATAATTGATTGATTATGGCTGTTTTAATTGCTCTGAATCATTATAAGAAAATTTCATCTTCTCAAATTATGTCCTGATGTAGATCAGGGACGTACCGAAAGGGGGGAGGGGGGAGTTTCCCCCCTTGGCTTTTGGAAAGTTGGTAAATTTGGAGTTTTAGCGTAAAAAGTTGGCAAATTTGGAGTTTTAGCGTAAAGTTGGTAAATTTGACCACTTGTGCAGTATTTAAATTTTTTGAAGACTAACAAGACTGTGCATCATATTTTTTCGTGGAGCAAAAAAAAAAAAAAAAAAAGGTCAACAGTTGGTAAAATTTCATGGTATTGGCTATTTTTGGTTTTCTCCCCCCCCCCCCTGAAGAAGGTCTTCGGTACGCCCCTGATGTAGATTCATTAATTTCTTGTCCACTAAAAAAATGTATGCCTCATAAAAAAATTCCCCCTTCTCCCGATCATCCCCCATTACTTTAGCTGTACACCTGCTAAAGGTATGTTCGGAAAATAATTATCAAAATCCCTCCCATCGATATATCTTGGCTGCAATCCAGTTAAAGTTTATCTTTCATTATTTCCAAAATTTTTTCGACTCTCCATCTAACACCGCGAATGCCATTATTACCTTAAAATAAAATATACCATTATCCTGAAACAGTCATCGCTAATAAAATCTTGTCACACGAGTCATCAATTTAATGCGACTGGTTAATCCGATATTTCGAATTCGCTAACGTAATGATTTTTTCTAACCACTTAACATAATATAACACGTTCTTTTATTATTACTTATGGAGGCAAAATATATCTACTATTTTTAGCGAGCGGAATTTTCAACGCCGCCTGCTTCGAATATAAACGACCCCATAAGACAATGCGAACGAAAAGGCGCGGTAAAAGTACGCTATATACGTATGCTTCTCATATTATCCATACACGATGCATATACGAATACGATAACACGAGAAACGGTATAACTTGATAACAGCTTCCATTGGAACACTATAAACGTATGTTGCGAGTACGGAAATTAATGTTTTTAACTTGGAGTAATTTCCTTAATTAAAGCAAAGCTATAAAGTTACCATATCAATAATACGCGCCGAGTAAGTGCAATATTTTCATTAACTACGCCGCAGTAGAGCCTTTACCATATTCGATAATATATTTCACTTATTGTTCGGCGCCGCCGCAAATGGAGTATTATTTATTAATTAGCTATACGCGTTCCGGTACCTACTAAGTTCTGATTAACAGCGAATTAGAAGCGTCGAAATGAATAAAAAATTCCGCGTGGGGAAGCTGAACGCCGGCTTTTTATAACCCTCGGTCGCGGTCATCGATGGTCCCTGGGTGATTTATGCGTGAAAAGAACTTAGTTGGGCTTTCCGGCCTGAGACGTGTAAGGTCGAGTGTGAACGTGCTCGACGTGCTTCAATAAATCTCGATTATAGACAGTCGCCGAACCGAAAGCGCACTGTAGATAGCGTTGAGATTTGCGGTTCGGCCAGGTTGAAATTAGTATTCAGATACGATTCGCCTAAAATCGCGAATCGTCTTTTCCATCGGCCCTACTGTGCTGAGGGTCGCGTTCGACAAAACCATTTAATAAATTTTTATAAACTACGCGGCTCGAAAATAACCACGTTTTACCATACGAGTATATAATTTCATGTTTGCAGGGTAGAATTGTAGAAAAGGAAGGCAACAGAACGACGTACCATTTGAAAAACATATCATTACATTGGCAAGGCGAATACTCGTGCGAAGCAACCAACAAAGAAGGTCGTTCGAAAAGCCAATCGTTAATGGTGAACGTACTACGTAAGTACAGACCTAAACGTATAAATCGTATAATTAGACGAATAAATAAAACCTAAAAATATAACTAGGTTGCGAAATCATGACAGTTCGCAATTACGTATAACGAAACAATTACGCGGTTTACCCTTGCCGCCGGCCAAAGTTGTTTACGATTAATCAATTACCCGAAACCAATAACCTACAAAGGGTTCATCCGCTACCCGCGCTCTTCGTTGGGTTGAATAATTTTCTAATTGTTTTCATAATTCAACGTTTAATCAATAGCACCATATACGAAGCTGCGGAAACTGTTGATAGAAGAACGATTTTCTAGCAGCAAAGTTTCGCTCGCTCCTTTAGAAAACATTTGTATAGTGTGGCTTTAAAGGTGGCCAAAATTACCCACATTAGGAAAACTTTTTAACCGTACACATACACGGCGAATACGTATATAGCCTTTTACTTAGGGTCCTGGTACCGAATACCGAACCTGTGTCTTTTCTCTCGTTACTATTCAGCTCTCATAAACTTCTAAAGCTGTTTTTCTCACCAATTACATAGATATACCAGAGCGCCTCGACCTTTTTTCTATATACTTATGTTCTTCTTACCCCCGTCTCGTCCACCTAACAACACCGTTTAAGATCTCCGCGAGTATTTTGCAGCTTACCGCGTAAAATGTTGATTAAAGAAACCACAAATACGTGAAGATTTTCTTCTACTACCACGTATACCTGATATACGTGCGCGTGTAAATACGTGTTATTTTACGCCATCGGTACCTGCGTCCGTAATCGTTCCATGACTCGGGATACCTGTAAAATAGAAACGATGGATACTGAAAAATTTTCTCGCCAGTGTACCCTTACTTGGATAATTTTTACAATGTAATAGATTCGTTAGAATGAGGTTCTAATACGCTGCCAGGATTTAGTATGTAATTTGATTATCATGGGGGTAGTTTATCATTATTAATAACGACGAGAATTTTTTTTTACTTCGTTTTTATTCGAGGATTATAAGCTCGGTGATTTTTTAAATTACTACCTCGATAAATTTACAAGCCAACGATAACCGCTATTCATAAATGTGATTTGTATGGCGTTCGAGTTTGGGCGAGAATAACACTTATTTTATAATAAATGGTTATTTTATGACAAAAAATTATGATTGTAAAGACTTTAAAAAATATCTAGTTGTAACGAAATCCATCAATATCTTTTTTATTAAAACCTTGCATGAACAGCATGTCAAAAAAGAACATGTGTATTATACCAAAAATGCCATATATAACAACAAAAATACACAAAAGACAATCTGTGTCAAAAACGGCATCATGAAGAAAAGATTTTGGACAACATATGCCAAAAATGGCATAAATCATTATGAATATTGAAAATCATAAAATTGTGCTGGTACATTTCCTTCTGAATGGCAATGCTGATATGAGTATGATAAGACTTGTATGTTGTAACTAAATTCAACAAAATAAGAGCTATGATGAGTTCCTGTTACTAAGTGTTTATTTAGATTCCCAGACATTTTCCCGAATCCACTTTCCTAAATGACCATTTTCCCGAATGCTGTTATCCCGAATCTCAATTCCCTGAATTCATTGTTCCCGAACAGATGGCCGTTTGGGAAAATGGTCATTAGGGAAAGCGGATTCAGGAAAATGTCCGGGAATCGTTTATTTATCCCATTTTTGGCATAGGTGGTTAATTTAATAAGATTTTCTTATTGGTTGGATGTTTAAATGTTCTATCCATTGAATTTTCACATTAATTCACTATTAAAACGTTCTATTGGTCAAGTTTTCTCTCTGGTTGATCATTGTAGGTCCTGTTAGTCGATTTCTCTAAATGGCTGGAGATTTAGGCGTTCTATTGGACGATTTTTTTCATAAGTTTATCATTTACAAGTTCTGTTGATTGAGTTTTCTCATTATTGGTTGACTATTGAAACATTCTATGGGTCGATTTTTCTCATTTCTCGACTATTTCAAGGTTCTGTTAATCGAATTTTCTGATTAGTTTGCCATTTAAACATTCCATTAATTGAGTTTTCTGATTGGTTGACTATTAAAACATTCTTTTGGTCAATTTTTCGCATTGGTTGGCCACTTCAAGGTTATTTTAGTTGATTTTTCTGATTTAAAAGTTCTGCTGGTCGATTTTTTCATTGGTTGACGTTTTCAAGGCTCTTCTGGTCCATTTTTTAAGTTCATTAGACATTTAAAAGTTCTATTGGTCGATTTTTCTCATTACTCCACCATTTAAATGATCTATTGATTGAGTTTTCTCATTTGTTAACTATTATAACGTTCAGTTGTTCAATTTTTCCCATTACTTGACCATTTCAAGTTTCTATTATTCGATTTTTCTGAATGATTGACCGTTTAAAGAAACGTTCTATTCATAAATTTTGTAATGAATTGACCGTTCAAATGTTATGTTGTTCGATTTATCTTATTAGTTGACCATTTGAAAGTTGTATTGATTGATTTTCTGATTGATTGCCTCTTTAAACATTTTATTTATCAAGTTTTCTTATTGGCTGACTATTAAAACGTTCTGTTGTTCAATTTTTCCTATTAGTTAACTATTTCATGGTTATATTAATCGATTTGTCTGATTGATTGACGGTTTAAATGTTCTGCTGGCAATTTGTCTCGATCGTTTAAAGGTTTTATTGTTCGATTTTTCTCATTGGCTGACTGTTTAAACTTGCATTTGTCTATTTTTCATATTGATTGACCATTTGAACGTTCTGTTAGTCTAGTTTTCTTATGGCTATTTAAACGTTTCTATCGGTAGATATTACTTATTGCTTCATTGATAGAATATATGGTTGAGGATATTGCGTAATTTTCATCTCCCGTGTAGTTTATTTCAAAAAAAAAATCTACGACAAAATTTTGAAACTTAAAATGCCCCCCGCTCCTTATTGATCAATATGCTTTTGAAAACATTATCTATTTTTCAAATTAGTTGTTCTGTGAGTTTGTTTTTCATGTTTTATATTTTAGTTATATGTTTTGAAAACTCATGGTGATCCAAATCGGCCATATAGCAATTAGGTTATTAAATCTATTTTACATAATCGAGTTTCTTCTCATAATGTTATTAATCGACTGAGTAATACGAGTTTTTCAGTAATCAGTTCATGATACTTCGCATTGAAGCATGCAATCTCATACGAATCAGCATGAAACGATAAATACAATAATATTTCATGATAATTTTTTCCATGAAATCGATAAAAGATAGTAAACATTATGAAATAAAAAACTAATTAAAGTTCACATTTATTGCAACGACTTGATGAACGTAGCTGAAGTATCAAATCACGATTATAAAAAACTCACGAAGTCTTCAACATGAAAAGTTCTATTTAATTTTGCTTCTAATTCAGTTCTTGATAATTTTAAAAAAATAATCGAATTAATTGAACTCACATTATATTAAAAAATCATTGATTGAAACTATCATTTCGTTACTGCCAATAATTTTAAAATTCACAGCTTGATGTTATTCTTTGTGATGTAATGGGCAATGCTCGCATTACGCGGTTCCTTTCAGTGAAACTGCGTATTTGAAATAACATCGAGGTATTCTGATGGTTTTCTTTGAATTTTGCATAATCTATTTTATTTCTCAAAAAGAAAATAATTTCCAAAATAGTTTTGTTAATACACCTACTAAAACAATATTTGTATGGTAATCGACGGAACGAGATGACAGAATTGAAAACCAAATTAGCTGTTTTGCACCCACGTCATTTTAGGTACCCGATGCCAAAGAGAGTAGGCATTCATTGTATAAAGAAACGTCTGGGAAATCATCGCGAGAATTGAAACGAAAATATCTCTACCTACGTTCACGAATTCCTTTAACGACACTGAGGGGAGATTTTTGAATCGAAGTTTTCAGCTTATTGAAAACATCCACAACTAAATACATTCCTGCGAACGCAAGCATCAATAAATACTCGAATCGAGTCCTTATATACATTCGTTGGTATCTAGTAAACAAATTCTTGACGGTCTTTGTTTACATGTTTATGTGAAATAAAATAAAAAAACGTAAGCAGCCATGCCGTATTACTAGAGCTGAGTTTTTAACTGGAGCTTGTTTTGATTTACTAATAACCTTGCTTAACCGTTCATGACCATAGGCCACACACAACACCAAATCTGAAAACCCCTACCCCATCCTTTCCAAACACACTTTAGAAGTTGAATTTGGCACAAATGTAGTATTTCTTGCCGTGAAATAATCATGTGAACACATATTTCTCAAATTATAACTATTTGAGGGTCCTCAAATTATCTTCAAATCTTGATAATCCGCCATTTTGGATCCACTTTGACTCAAATTTAAGAGGTCATATTCTGGTCACTAACTAATCCTACACTCGAAGTTTGACCATTCTAGGCCGATTTGGTGATGAGATATGGAAGAGTCATGAAATTTCCTGCAGCAATTTCCCCTCCAAAAGCCGTTTTTGGCTCCAACTCCCCTCCAAAATCACTGAGGAAGCTAAAATCAAAATAGGTTTGTCACTTGAGCTCATTTTATCATATGACATAGCAATAAAAAATTTTCGACATCTCCTGTACCCCCACCACTATTTTAGATTGATAACCCCGCCTTCCCCTCTCAACATCATATATGGAAGTGAATTGGGGATATAGTATACATCTTATCCCCAATAACCATATGAATTCATATTAATTACATTTTTATCAACTTGAGGCTCCTCAAGCTCGACTCAAATTTTGATAATCCGCCATTTTGGACCATTTTGATCCAAATTCAAGAAGTCATATTCTGGTCACCAACTACCCTTACATACAAAATTTGACCTCTTTAACTTGATTTGGTGGGGAGATATGGAAGATTCAAGAGATTTCACGACTCAACACTTCCTGAAAAAGCCGCTTCTTGATCTAACTCCTCTCAGTATGCACTTGGGAAGCTGAAATTTAGATATGTTAATGTATGAGATCAAAAACAGAAATTTGAGCTATTTACCCCTTCTCCAGCCCCCCTCAAAATTTGAGTGATCCGCCATTTACAAAAAAGCACTTCTGCGCATTTTTAAGAAGCGTTCCTCACCGAATTTTGAGCGAATTTTATCCACACCCGCCTGCGCAAGGCGAGAGACACAAAAAACGAAATTTCCTCAAAAACAGGGTTTTGCTCTAACTCTCCTCAAAATGCACTTATGAAGCTGAAATTTAGATATATTGGTGTCCGTAACTCACTCTTTCATATGAGATCAAAAACAAAAAATTTGAGCTATTTGCCCTTTCTCCAGCCCTTCTCAAAATTTGAATAATCCGATATATATATATACCAAAAAGTTGGACATTTGCCAAATGATTACAGATGGTCTGAAACGCAAAGATTTGAAGACCCCACCCTCCCCCGACCTCCCCTTCCCAAATCAGGTAGGCTGTAATAGCTGTCATTTTTTAGTTAAAAACTCAGCTAATTAAAAATTAAAATGTTCGTTTTCTCGATGTAATTCCTGTAACGTAAATTTGCATTTAGATATTAGGAAATAATCGAACAACATAATTTAAAGAGTCGTCCGCTCAAGGCGATAGATTTTTAAGGGACTCGACTCGTTTTATCTGTTCGCATATAATGCCAACGGATAGGACACGGAATACCAAAACGTGCTCCATTGATAAATCGTACAGTAGGCCGCGTTGCAGCTGAGATAAACAAAATACTCGAGCTATATCTCGGTAACACCGAAAAGAAAAGGAAAAAAAAGGACGTAAAGGGAGAGAGGTTGGCCAGAGACGGGAAAAAAGAAGCTATATTTTTTGTTTGCTTAAGACGCTATATAAACAAGGTATGGCGCTGATAATAAGATCGCACTTTGTTTAAAATGTAAATGTATTCAAAAGAAATTTCGCAACAGCAAGCTTTTAGCGCCGGGTAGGAAACATAAATTCAATTGAAAACTTCAATTAAACGAATCGTTTTTGAATTTTATACTTTTCTTTTTTGTTTCTTATTTCGCTATGGTCGTGATTTTCTTAAGGGAATTTTTTTCCTCTCCCATCACCGTTACAAAAGTTGAGTTGGCTTAGCTCGCGTTGATTGTACTCGCGGTGTATTTCTATAGCAGTAATACGCCGCTCGCTAACTTTTTAGCCGGAATTTAATTACGAAATAGGAGGAAAAATTAACATCGTTCGTATCGATTGAAGGCGCCATCTCTTCAATTACTCTCGCCTTGTCGAATCGCCTATAGTGGGTATGGCGAGGCGGCGATTATAAAATAAACGCTTTTAATTAAAACGCACGAACGCGATTAATCCGAACTTAAACCTGTCTCAAGCGTTACACTGTTTCGATTAAAGAATATATATTTTTGTAAAGCAAGTTAACCGGGGTAACGGTAGATTTGTTCGAGTCTTAATATATCGATGTCATCTACGAGCAAACAGTACCGGGCCGAACCCTATGAACTGTCCATCTGTCACGTAGATTATTCGAAACAATCTAGAAACTCGACTCGTATACAACTTTCGTCGAAGAAAGTAATATTACCAACGTAACGTTGTAAACTCTCCAGAGATGGCAAAACAAGCCATTTCCGAAGCCTAGCTATCGTGTTATGTTTTAAAAAATTTTTCGCATCTCTCAAGTTCCGATAGAAGACCCTTTTTAATCGTATATCGTGAAATTTGATGCGCGCTATTGTTCAAATATCTTCACGAACCGATAAGGGATTCGGTTAATCATTTTTTCCCTTTCTCGTATTCTACCTTTGGCAAAGAATTCCGAGACAAACGATGGAAAAGATATTTTTAGAATTCGCCGATGCCAACTGTTTCTCCCCCCGTGTGTTCGAATAGGTATCGGAATCGTGTTGTAGAATTATGCTTATAAAATAACTGCCTACCTCGATTCCAGTATTTCTAGATGAACGATGCAAAATTCATATACCTACCTTTCGACGCAGAACACCCGCTCTTTCCTATCCGATACTTTTATGGGTTTATTTCTAATTTCCTTTGGTATATTGAAGCTTTTGTTTTTACGCGTAACGATACGTGAATATGGAACAATTGTTTTCAGAGCGCTTTAAAAAGGTATTTATTGTTACCATCAATATTCATTTGGTTGCCGATACACTGCCGCGGTGTAATTTACATAGGTGTTTTCACCCCTCTATGTGTATTATGTATACGTATTTCCGCTTCGCGAAGATAGTTAACGCTATGAACGTGTAGTTATTCGCTTACACGCGGGGAGTCATTTTTTATTCGCGAAACTGAGCAATACCTAATTTATTCGGTAAATCGCTACCTTGAAATGGAACTTTTCGAATCGATTAATTATATTTATACATATTTAAATACATCAGAAAGATTTTTCTTCTATTATAATTTTCATTCGTCCTATTTTTATAATACAGTTTTTTCCTTTTTAATTTTATTAATTTATTTGTTTACTGCTCGATAATTTTTTTATAGTATTTGCTTTTAATTTTTTTTTCAGCGTTACTTTTTATTTTATTTTTTTATTCTTCATAGTTTAACTCGATATTTTAGTTTATTTTTTCTGAAAGAGTTTCAAGTTTTTCAATTGAATATTTCTTAAAAATTTCACTCTAATTTGTAACTTAACAAAATGATTTTTTCTGAATTTTTCATTTGCCTGGAGATTCGAGTTTACATGAAAGCTCAAGTTTTTTTGTGCTCATGTCTCTCTCTGAAATTCTCGATTTTTCTCAACTCTTCCAAGTTAATTGGTCTTCTATTTCATGATGTTAATGTCTAGTTTGAAGTACTTTGTTTTACGGCGAATAAGGTTGGCAATTTTACTAACACCAAGATCGAGTCTCAGTTCAGGTATTCTAGGCGAAACGTATAGGCAATTTTATTAACACCTAATTTTGTGCAACGAAATGTGAGTTTAAAACATGTATTGATTCGGATGGAGCACCCGAAAAAATCGCGCTCTGGTGACAACTTTAAAAACACTGCAAAAAAAATCTTGGATACTGATAAAAAAATTTATTTGGAAATGAATATTGTAATAATTAATTATATTTCTTTCAGTTGAAGTTAATAGTAAATTAACGAAAATTCAAAAAAATTAATATAAGTTTATAAATATGAAAATTACATAAAAAATTGTCCAAAAAGGCGATAGCTAAATTTGAGGAAAGCTTAAGAAGCATCAGATGGCTCAGATTTAAGAAATGTAGACTCATAAGATTAGTAATGAGAAATATACTTAATGTATACCAATATCAACCTTCACGTATATGACTTTGGAGGAGATGAGAAAGAATTATTGTCCTCAAAATATGGTGAAGTATACGAAAGGTTCGAAGTTGTTGGTTATGGTGTCATATGATTAAGTGAGGCCAAATGACTAGTATATTTCAACTTTACCTTCCTAAGTGAAGGTGGAGGGCAGTTTGAGCAGGAAATGACCGTTGGAAGGGAAATTATTATGTTGAAATTTCATAAATTTCATACACATCTTACCAAATGGGCCTAGAGAGTTCAAAATTTGTGTGTGAGGTTAGATGCAACTGGATGACTACTTGAATTTTAGTCAAAATTGATCAAAAATAGTAGATGGTCAAAATTTAAGATCCAAAATGCTCAAATTAAAAAAAAGAGATTTTTTGTGATTTTTGTGGACGAAAAGTATCGCTTATTTCAAATTAAACTTTTTGGATGTTTTTGAGAAAGATAAAGTGGGAGCTTTGAATTCAATAATAGGTGTTTCAAATTTTTTGTTTTTAAACTCATGCGAAAGAGTGAGTTAGTTACTTGTATCGAAGTATCCAAATTTCAGTTTCCCAAGTGCATTTGGAAGGAAGTTAAGCAAAAATGGCTTTTTGAGGAAATTTTGAGTTATGAAATTTCTTGAACCTTCCATATCTGCCGCCTAATCAACCTAGAAATGTCAAACTTTATGTGTAGGATAAGTTGGTGACCATAATATGATCTCTTGAATTTGGTTTAAAATGGATCCAAAATGGCGAATTATAATAATTTGAGTAGAGCTTGAGGAACCTCAAATTGGTAAAAATGTGATTAATATGAATTCATATCATTATTGAGGATAAGAAGCATAATATATGCCCAATTCATCTCCACACATGATTTTGGGGGGAGAGGGGATATCGACCTCAAAATCCGTGGGGAGGGGGGTACATTAGAGGTCGAAAATTTTTCATTATGGTGTGATACATGATAAAATGAGCCAAAGTGACTAACCTACATGTTTAATTTTAGCTTTCTAACTTCATTTGGAGGGGTGTTAGATCAAAAAATTGCTTTTGGAGGGGAAATTTCTACAGGAAATTTCACCAGTCTTTTATATCTCCTCACCAAATCGACCTAGAAAGATCAAACTGTGTATGTAGTGTTAGTTGATGACTAGAATATGAGCTCTTAAATTTGGTCCAAAATGGATCCGAAATGATGGATCGTAAAAATTTGAGGATAATTTGAGGAGCTTCAAGTAGTTATAATTTGAAAAATTTGTATTCATATGATTATTGTATTACAAGAAATATCATATTTTTTCTACATTCAACTTCGTTAGTAGTTTCGGAAGGGATAAAGTGGGGGTTCTCAGATTAGTATTGGGTGTGACCTGTAGGCATGAAGTGGTTAGCAATGTTATTTGCAAACCTGAACAAGCCCCATTAAAAAAAATCAATTCCAGTAGTGCAACATGGCTGGTTGCTTTTTTTTTCGTTATTTTCCTCCATCTTATCAGCGCTGTACAGAGAAAAACCGGGCTCAGGTGGAAAGTCATAAGAGCAAATTAAAAAAAAAAAAGCCTGTGGAGGTGAAGACAGATTTTTAGCGCCGATGCGTGAAGGCGTATAGTCGCGGGCCCGACGGAACCCCTCTTCCCCCCGTTTAGGCTTGCGTCTAATGCTCCATTTTCGTATAATTTTTTCAATGATACAACATTTTATTAAATTCCATATTTTTGCCCATTCAGTATGTTCTTATTTGTTTTGCATGTTAAAATAAGAATTTGTAAAGTTAATTATTAACGAAATGAAAAAAAATATTCAAAATTTTGTTTTCCGACCACTTCTTCAATCAGGGTAGGCAAACTATCATGCATCAGTGCTATATGGATAGCCCTTCGTGTAGTATGAAGGAGTTGATATTAAAATGAAACACGCAGTATACTAAATTAATCTCGATATTTTGTTTTAGTCTTTAAACCAAAAAATGAACTTCTTTAATCCAAAAAAATTCATATTTTTTTTTTGAACATAGTAATATTTGAACGGATCATAAAATGTTTACCTATACTGTTATAATTTTTCGAAAACTACCTTAAAAAATGTTTAACTTCTGTGGATGCTCATTCCCAACAATATAATAACAAAAGCCAGTAAATTTCAAATAAACTATAAAATCTCTTACACGAGAAAAAAAAAACACAAAACATCTAAATCCTACATTACAAAGGTTTAAATCAAACAAACGCAAAAAACTCACCTCACAACGTTATAATTCATACAACCAGTTCACCGATAAGAATAACACCGAATAAAGTATCTCGCAAAAGCAATTTATTCGTTCTCATTTGGGTCGCTGTTTGAAAATTTGTTCGGAGATTGTTGTAAAACAATTCGTCGCGAAACAAATTCGTCGGCGCGTGCATGCGGTATCGGTCGGCACGCGGCGGCGAACGGTTAGCGGTGGATTTTAATGGGATTATAAATTTCGGCCAGTTTTTGTTTACCAACTGGACCAGTATTTCATTGAAGTTGAATAAAATCGTCTCCTAGTCGAGCTCTCTCGTAAGGGATCGTCGGAGTATAAAAAAATCATCTTTTGTATCACGAAGACGCTATCTTAGTTTAAAGTTTTGCGGCGTCGTTTCTAACGCGAAATGCGGTTAAATTAATTAGATAATGTAGGCGCCTATCATAGCACGTCGGCACGTAATAGGAAAAAAAAATTTAATTATCGGGCGAAATTTTTACGACGAAAATTTCCCAGCTCCGGTGTGTCGGTTGAGCGACCAAGTGAGAATATCGTGCTGATAATATTTCATCGAGTCGATGCATCGTTGACAATTTAATAGTTTCGGGAAGCAAATGTCCGGTAATGTCCGTCACTCGGGGCTGCCTGTGTAACGAGTTCGGCGTAAATTTTACGCGCCTTCGAATCCGGCTATTTCCTCTTCATTAGGCGGTTAACGCGTCCCTAAATGAAATTCGTACGATGGATTCTTAGCCGGGTAATTTTTTCCTCGATAGTTTGTATTCTTTTACTGTTGCCAAGTCCACTTTTCAAATATTTCCACATTTCAACATTCTCGGATATCGTTAGGGGTATAGTTTCGATTACTCGACCAATCCTATACCATTACCGTTCTATTATTGTTGTAATTCGAAGCGTCGGTTTTTTTAACCCTGTGCCATAAAAGTTTACATTAAACGAGCGCTTTTTTCCCTTTCTCAGATGTTCCATTTTGCCAACACGGATTCGAAAATCAATACCTCATGGCTACGGTACGCGAAACCATCATTTTACAATGCGAAGTAGAACCAGGCCTTATGAACCAGCACGTGCAGTTCTTCTGGACCATTAACAACACCATGAAAATAACCAACATACAAAACCACCATATCGAGTCAGCCGGTAAAATAAGCATCCTCAAGTATACGCCCGAAACAGAGGATGATTTCGGAACTTTGGCGTGTTGGGCTCAGAATGATATCGGGCCGCAGAAAAATCCTTGTTATTTTCATCTCACTTTAGCCAGTAAGTTTTCTAATCTTATTTACGTACTGTATACTTACATTGAAAAATTACCCCTTTCGAAGTTTCCCGAGCCTTATACATCAGTCCCGCAGAATACCTAAACTATTTCCGGTATCCAAATTGAACTCGCGAAGAAAAAAAAAAGAAGAAAGAAATCGCTAACCAGATTATACGAGCGCGGTATTCGGTAAACAAGGATATTTACGTTGAAGTTGAAAGTTGGGCCGGCTTAACTTCTCTTATATTAATTTATGTTGATTTAAAATTATTACTCGACATAAATTCCAACGTTTTTACTTTTAAATAAATACCAATTTCGCGAAAAAATCCTAGCTTATATTTATTTTCAATCAATTAGATAGCTATACCAGTATCCAGTATCCACATTCACACCGACATATAGAAAGGACAAAATCCAATTAATAATCTCGCTTATCCCATTCCCCTCTTCGGTTTCGTTACATACCATAGGCAAGGGAAAGGAACGGTAAGAACAGTTCATTTTTATTATAAAAGAAATTCCATCGGTATAATGTAACATTCGGTGGTAAAGACAAAAGAGATATCTATATAATCCGTTCCATAACTAAATATCGATCGAATCGAAGCTTTCAAGAGAATTTCAAATAAGTATCCGGTATTATTCGTAGCACACACAGTGGATGGAAGTGTTACCAAAGTTTTATCTTTCTTGTATATATTGTTTACCCAAAGAAAAAATGCAATCTTCGGGGAGAATAGTTAGGTATATCATACTGATATGTAAGAAAATGTTAGTCGGACGTATTTCACGCGGGTAAGTTTTACCGAAACAACGGCATATATTTATATAAATCAAGAGTTAACTGTCCCCGAAGGGACTACCACTCAACGCCGCCACTAGATTAACACTTTATTTATTGCCTTAAACCTATTACTTTTTTCCCACGCGTATACCGTCAACACCGCCACCAGGCGTCTCGTCGAATACGTTGGCGGTGAAAGTTGGCAATTGTAAGTCGTTGTGTGCTTTCAATATTCCAAATAATTTGCGAAATGTTATTGCCTCGGTGATATTTTTGACAAGCGTGGATGCGGGTTTGGGAAAATATTTTTATGTATGGAGTGTGCTGAAATTACACGAATGCATGATGTGTAATTTGTTATGCAGGTTTAATGGTAATAAAAAGGGTTGCCGATGTTGTAATGGATAAAATCCAATTACATATAGAATATAATAATTACACGCAATAAATAATCAAAAAAAAAATAATAATAACTATATCATAATCCTCACCCGGGGCACCAATTTTTATGTAATGGATAAAATCCAATTACATTTAGAATATAATAATTACACGCAATAAATAATCAAAAAAAAAATAATAATAATATCATCATCCTCACCCGAGGCACCAATTTTTATGTAATGGATAAAATTGAAATTTTGATTGAAATTTTTATGAATAAAATAACAAAAAAGTAATTATATATATAAATTAATATACGATACTGTGTAATCGTTGGATGATCCTCCTTTGCGTATGCAACGATAAAATTTCATACTGTTCCCCAACTCATATCCGAAGTTTGCTGTGAACCTGAATTTCTAAACACGAATACTACGATACGAAACTAAATTTTGAGGTAACTGTCACAATCAAATCGACCAAGCATCACCTTATAAAATGTTCATAACATTTGTTACGAATAATAACTTTAAAATCGCCGAAATTGAATAACGTGAAAAAACAAAAGAATATTTCGTTTCATCTACACGCATACATAACATCGCACAACCTTTAAATTTTTAAAGCAAATTGAAACAAAAATAGAATAATAAATGCAAAAAAAATACAAATAAAATAAATACAATCAAAACATGACCAATGTTATGCATAAATTCGCACAAGCATTCGTATTAAAAGCAAATTGAAACAAAAATAGAATAATAAATGCAAAAAAAATATAAATAAAACAAATACGATCAAAACACGACCATTGTTATGGATAAATTTGCACAGGCATTCGTATTAAAAGCAAAAGAGGAAAAAAAACATTTTAAACATTCATGATTTTATCATAGATATACTTTCGAAAAAGGTAGAGAACGAACTGACTATCCAAAACCTAAAAACCCGATCCACATTTAATTTCGCTATCTACTATGCCTTATCGCGATCGTTCCAATGGCCACGTTAGAAGGGGACAACAAAGCGACATCGTAGAAAATTGGAAAAACCCCTTCTAGCCCAGTAAATACCACATAGACTGGCAAAAACACGAATTTACGCGTTACATTTGCCCCCAAAGTTTTGAGAGGGTCGGTCACCAAAAAAAAAATCCAAAAAAAAACAAGAGTGATTGACCGTCGCAAAACTTTGGACTAAGACGTAAAATCGTGAGAAAAAAAAATAAACAAAATTATATACAACCTCTTTTTTTTTTAAATTTTTTTTTTTGTTTTTTTTGTTTTTTTTTTTTTATTTTTTTATAATATCGAACGCATCGATTATTACTAAATATAAAAAAACTGAATATTCTCAACAACCCAAGCACCATCGGGTATTTCCCCTGTACATTTTTCATACAACCTACTACGAGCTGTAGGGCAAATGAAAAAATTTAATAAAAAAAAAACGACAAAGCTTAGTACACACAACCACCCCCAAAGTACCACGGAGTCAAGGTCAAAAAAGAAAAAAAGAACAAAACAAAAAAAATATATATATAAATAAATTTCGACCTTAAAGTCCGAGGAACTTTGAATACCTAGGGAGTAAAAGCAACACCACCAAATAGTCAGACACCACCAGCCACTAACAACCCAACAACTTAGTGTTGAGTCCTTAATCACTGTAGAGGACTTATTTCAAAATAAAAATTGAGTCATATGATAATTTGCCTACGATCTGACAAATTACCAAATCGAATATAAAATAAAGTCGAGAAAGTGTTGATTGAGACAAACAACAAAGGGAAATAAATTCAATGCGAAATCAGAATCAATCATCGCAAGTGTCCCCAGAATCCGATATTTATGTGACGTCGTCAGGTTAAATTAACCCCGATCAGCATAAATACGCCGTCGATTCTGGCCACGACCGCGAGAACGACCCCGACCTCTCCACTGAGTGTTCCAGCACCTATTCTCCTCGACACTACAATACGGAATTTCATCATACTCATCCCTCTCTTCTGCGAAATATTTATTAAAATCAATACTATGTTGTACGAATTTTTTCATCCTTTTAACGCTAGGACCTCGAGCTTTTTCTGCTTCAAAAAGTTCTTTTTCACGCTCATCCAATATTTTAATGCATTCGTGTAATTCTTTTCGGACAGG